>LPNX010245244.1:957758-1033945 GCA_001517045.1 Pseudotsuga menziesii
GAGTTACAAGAAGTAACAAGTAATGCAACAACCTATAAACAACAAGTAATATCACATAGAAATATAAGTACCATGGCAACAAGTAATACATTGTTTCAAGTTTGAATGTTTCATAATTTCTTTAACTTTTAGCTTTAAACTATATACAATATCACAATAAAATATTTCTAAGAGGCAGGTATAAGCAGCCTTGCTGCTATTTCACTTGTTTTTTATCTTAAATTTATGTTAACAATGATTTCTTATACATTTCAAATAAGGATATTGATTTGTAAATTACTATATTTAATTAAATAGGCCACTAGTAGTGCCTTTTCTCTTGGAGGGGTGTAACTACTATTATTAGAAGGGAAGTGTAATTAATGCAAGATTTGTTGAACTCGCTGCTATAATATAAGTATGTTGAAGTATGTTTATTGTGATTTTTCATTTATTGTTACTATAATTGTGTGTAGGTATTAAAATCAGAATCCAAAATAAGCTAGATCATAACACACATTTCTTTGCATGTTGGGAAATATTTGTAGAATTTTTAAACATAAACCGATTATCAACTTTACAATTTTATTTTATTCTATAACAAAGCATGAATAACATATTTCACTCATAGCATAATTCACAGCCTAACAATAATATACTAGCAATCTTAGTAGTCTAAATTATTACTTTCTTTTGCATTATTTCAAGTTGTTTAAACAAATGAGTAAATTAAGAACATAGAATACATGGATTTCCACAAGTTGGATTAGTATTCCTTAGGCTCTTGTAGGTGCTCCTCGCCAAAAAACATTAGCAGTCAAAATAGATAAAACACACTGCCAACCAACTCATCATGCTGCTCCTAGGAAATTGATGGATTTCCTAGACCCTGAGCCCACAATAAGATAATATGAATAGAAACCTTCCATAGTTTAGGATCCCTCAATCCATGGTTCAATATCCATAGGTCAATTTCTCCTCCTACTTTGAGTTTTCCATCTCCTCAATCCCCCGAGTTAACCCAATCCTTGGTATGCCTCCCTTCTCCTCTGAATTCTCAGTCCTATTCTTCCCCAGAAATATTCAAACACCCCCCGCCCACCCCTCCCTTCTCCTCCATGAGACCTTCCTTTATGCCCATTTTCCTCCTCCTTTCTTTAGTCTCACTCCACCACCTTCTTTCTAATATCTCGGGACTATAAATTATTAATACTCTTACAATATTCAAGATATGTAATAATGATTTAAGGTGGTTATCCAATTCATGGTTTCCTTGAGAAGTTAAACACTTTTAATGCTTAATGAAGTGGGTACTTTTGAGTTGAATTTAATGTTTATTTATTAGTATAATCATTATTACCTTCTTGTTTATGGAACTTTTCATTTAATGGTAACTCAATGCACCACTTCAATATTCAAATGATGTAGATAACATAATAATCATCTTGAACTTCATGGAGAGGATGTTTACTTTATTATTACTCAATCAATTTTGATGCAATCATCATGTTTCAGTTTTCTAAAATAAATATTAAATAATAATTTTAAAGTGAATAACATAATAACATTAAGTTACACCATCGTATTTCATTTGGTTAAAAATTTAATAATAATAATAATATATTTACCAGTCATATAAAACAATTTGACCAGTTAAATAATTATTTTGATCATATTCAATGAAGCTTAGGTGTAGTTGTCAATAGTTATAACATCATAAATTTTTATTATTAAACTAATAATAATCAATGGTAATAAGTAATTTAGATAGCTCACTTAGTCAAGATAAGTAAAAAAATAAATGAGGCAAAATAAAGTGCAGTAGGTATGACTAGTCAAAATATGGGGCATTACATACACCCACCCTTCAGGAAACTCCGTACCGAATTTATGGTAAAAATAGAGATTGAAAGTCTCGACGCATAGTCTCTACATCATCCCAAGTAGTAGAACTTGGGCTATACATGTCCCACTATGATTTAACTTAACCAAACATGCCGATGTTATCTTATAGTTTTACTTATTTTATCCCTTGAAAAGGGTTTGGGTTACTAAGATGTGTCCACCGCGATGTGATATCATTGATCTTGCGTTGCAACCCTGCTAATGTTTCTTCCTATTTCATGTTAGGGTTTCAGTGCCTAGATATATATATGGTTTTGTTTTATAGGTTTTTGTTGGTTTATTTTTAGGTTTATGCAAATTCTTTCTTTTTCCTTTTAAAATTTAGTTTTGCCAAGTGAATTTATAGTTGGCTTTTATTCAGCAGGGTCTAATGCCTAGCTAATTCATTCTAATGAGTCGATTATATTTGTTAGATGGCATTTTCATATCTTGTTGTTCAAATTCGATGCTTTTAAAGTTCTTTTTATGTATCCCTCATGAAATTTGTTCATATTTTGGGTTAGTTTTATATTTCCAACAAATTTTTAGTACATTTAAAGGTGGCTTTATTGCATAGTATCTATAAATCATGATTTTCCATGATTTTAAATAGCGGAGTATATGAGTCTCTCACAGAACCCTTATGACATTGATGTGCATGGTTTAAATATCCGAAGGTTGTTTTCATCCATTTTCCTCTCCACGTGTTGTTGGGATATATCAATACTCCCAAGAGGGAAGATATTATTGTGCTTATGTTAGCAATTATTAATTGCAATGGGTTTAATTAGGGTTTAGTAATTTTGCAATTCAATAGTTAGTTAGTGTTTAGCATTTCTACAATGCAATGCAAAGCTGTGAAAAGTATCACATATTTTGTGTTTGGATTGTGGTCTCTTCTAAACCCTAATCCTATTACCATCCATTCTTAGTTCTCCTTCCTTCTATCAGAAGATGTAGTTTCCTTTTATTGTATCCATTAATATGTATTTGATTTCTCTATTTTTTTCTTCTATTGAGAACAACACATGTTTAATTCCCATGCTTTAACATCTGCAACATACATTTAGATCAAAGAGCCCCACATCCAACATATTTTCCTCGATTGGATTGTTAGAACCATTTTTGGTTAGTAGTTGGGAAGGGGGGAAGCCTATAAAGTATGAGGTAAGAGCTAAGAAGTTATATCATATGACCTAATGGTATGTAAAATGGGTTTTAAATTATTGGGAGGAGCTTATTCCTAAGCTTAGAAATCTTATGTGTGAAGAAATTCTTAAGCTTAACCTTAGGAATAAGTTGTATATTAAAATACGCCCCTATATTACATCACAAAAAAATGTGACGGTGTAAATATGCAGAGAAGAAAAACAACGGATGTGGGTGAATCTGTTGGGAAAAGAGACGAGGAATAAATAAAATTGGTCACGAGTGGAATGGGTTAAAGTGCAGCATAAATCAACGGTCTGACGAAAGGAAAAAAGGAGATTTATGGTCAAAGGATATTTCTCATATGGAACTTGCATGGAGGAAATAACTTTTTCTATAAATGGAAAAATTTATGCTTGACACAGATAAATAGTTGAGAAATCATCTACGACTGATATAAATTCTACTAGGTGAACATGCATGGTAGGAAACAATTTTCAAAACAATGGAAAATGGTACAAGGCACATGTTTTAACGATCATGATGAAATATCGATCTAGATAAAGAAACCATAATCATTCCGTTGAGTGAAGGTGCATGGGTTAAAAGTTTTTATGATCCCGCATAATTGGTTAAAGGTCCCTTGTGATAAATGGTGCATATTTAATTAGAAAAAGATCTATGATCTTGAGTGATTTTGTTGAATCAACATGCATGAGAAAAACTAAAGGGAGCCTCAACGGAATCAATTAAAGGGGATCAGGAATGAATGATTGAGATCTAGGGAGGTTCATATCTATTGTGTAAAATCACTCCACTGGGAGAAGATGCACACTTATTGTGGAGCTAAGGCTGAGCGAAATATTAAAGCGAAAAATTGATCGACCATGGGAATACACTAAAGCAAGGTGCAAGACAGTTATGAGGTGAACTTGTGGTGTTAAAACAATGAATATATCTATGGTGGCAAGCAAATCGGATATAGATCTATGGTTGGGATCAGTTCCTCTACAGGAAGTTACTTGAGAGATAAGGATGGGAGATATAGAGGGAGTGGTAAGTACATGGGTAACTAGTGATCAATATCAATGGTTCAGGATGAAATGCACTAGATCCACATAGAGGAAAGGATTTGGTTGAATATGATGCATGGAAGATAAGAGAATAAAATAATATAAAATCAAAGCATGTGGACTTGGTTTATTTGTTTGTTTATGCATTGGAAAACAAGAGCTCATGACTCTGCGAAAGAATCCAACTCAAACAATTATTTTATCCACTTGTTAATAAAACAGGTAGGTCATTTTTATCTAACCATAACTATTTAAACATGGAAAACGTACAAGGAATGGAGGCTCGGTTATTGGAATATAAAAAAATTGAAGAAGTCTTTGAAGACAAGGATTGCAAAGTTTTTGATACTATCTTATCTATTAGTTCAATAGAACTGTTGAAACACAAGTTAAAGTTCCTCAAAGAATAGGGAACCGATGTCCATGTAATTTTCAAGTCTCATTTCCATTTTTTCATTACTGAACAAACCCTAAAATTACCATATTTTATTGATTGGTGCACCTGCCATTACTCCTCTTCTGAGAGGGTGATTATGGACGTGGCTAAGTCTATAATACTTTGTCTTGTCAATTCATTAGTGCGATGAAAAACATTTTCTATTCCATCTAGATTTACCCAACTATTTGAATAATTTAGTGAAGAAATCGTAATTCAAACATTCATAGAAGCTACCGTAAAAAAAAACAAGATTTCTTCAATACTTGTTTCAAAACATATGTCTTGTTGCAAAACCAAGCCTTTCTTGTTGGTTCGAATCCTTTTTACTGATGAAACATAGTATTCCATTTCCATGATGAGTCGGTTTAGGTTTAGATACTAACAGGTATGTTACCGAGTCCATGATGAGTCTGTTGTTAAGAGTAAGTACTGGTCAAGTCGAGTCTTTTGAGTCAGGCCAGTCTCCTTGCATTAAATTTGATTATTTCTTAGCTGAGAGTATCCACTCCCAGTTAGTTAACTTCCATAGTACCAGGTTTTTCATATTTAAATTGTATTTGGTGAAGATGTTTCTATTCGTTAATGATGAGAACTTGCAATTCCCAGAATTGGTTCTCACTAATGAAATGAGCATGAATTTTGGAAATTATATGATGATTTTGATGTCTGAAGTGTACAAGGTTTTTTTGCAACAGAAGCAACCTAGAGCGTTACCTCTTATGTGCCTCTTATGAATGAAATATTATAGTTTTCCCTTCAGAAAATGTCAAGAGACTAGTTTTTAATGGAAGAAGGGACTGTAATAAGAGTTTATGGATTTTTTCATCCACCATATCTGTTACCAGCTTTCTTAACTCCCAGAAAAGTTTCTTTAAAGTTGATTACACTGAATTTGATTGTTGAAAATGAAAACTTCATTAATTTGAAGAAATCATCTGAGATTAAATTTCCATGGGTAGTTGGCACATTCACCATAAAAAGAACGGACAGATTGCCAGTGGTGGAAAATTTGTTGAAGGAAATGAAATTTAAAACTGATGCAACTATTAATTATGATACCCACCATGTCATATCCATAATAATATAGGTGAAAAAAAAACTTTTGAACATCATGAAGTTGCAAGTATGGTCAAGAGTGCCGATTGGATGGATTAACCCCATGAGACACATAGATATGAGGATATGCAACAAAGTTCCACTTCATTAATGAAGGATTCTAGGCCCATACAACCAGATCCTTCAAGTATTGTTCCAGCAGTTGAGAAGATTACACCCATAACAAGTCAATCCAAAAGGACTAATAAGAGAGACTTTTCTGATGCTATGGATACAAAAGAAGAAGACACTGCTAAGAAACCAACGGAGCAGAATATTGAAGAAACATGGGATATAGTACAGGTAGAATATATCAAAGGAAAGAAAAATCCCATGAAATTTAAAGGAATATCCTTTTAAATCAAGGAGCATGCCTTCTTAGAGACACCTAAAGACTCCACTTCTCAGTTCAAAAAAAGAGTTGATCTGTTTGACATGTATAGAGATGACAAAGATGTAGATACAAATTATTCTTTGAAGCTATATGAATTTGTCAGAAAAATATCCAACAAAGGTGTATCCTTGGTGACTATCAAAGATCACACTCAAAACACCTTGAACTTGGCAATAACAACTAAAAACAAAGTCGTTGAAATGCGGATGAGTCTCAAAAATAGAATGGAGAGGCGATCTATAGTGACATACTGGAGCCTACTTTGAAGGTTTCTAGACTGTAATTTGCAAAGAGGAAGGTCAAGAATTAGTTGAGGAAAGAGAGGGTTGAAAATAAAGCACATCAACAACAAATAAAGAAGCTTCAAGGTGACTTACTAACTATTGATAATGAATATGACAAGGGAGTAGCTACTCAAAAGTAGCTAAACAAAAAAGAGATCACTATTCAACTCGTCAAAAAGAAAATGAAATTTCCAGCTACCCAACTCATATAAGATACAAATCTTACTGAGTTTGAAAAAGAAAAGGAAACTCTTAATGATGGATTAAATGATTGTAAAGGAAATATTTTTAAATTTGTTGAAGAAAAGAAGCAGTGGGAAAGAGCTATGAGTCTTCTGGTTGAGAATTAAAAATATTTGGATGAAAAACAAGAAGAACTGGAGAAGGAACTGAATGCAAAGGGTAAAGATCATGAGTTGAAAATTATCTCAAATCTTGCACAAGTTAATAGAGACTCTGTTGTACAAGCTATGTCTTAGGTTAGCCTACGAGATTTAGAGATAATTGGATTAAAGAACCAAAATAAGAATTTGTAGAATTTGGCATTGAAGAGAGAAAAAGAGAGGAAAACATCAAAAAACAACTGTAAATATTTGTCCGATGAAAATGACAAACTTATGAAACAGGTAATAATACAGTTACCTGTACATGGAGCTAAGCACATCATTTGGTATGTGCTTATAGCTTAAGTAGCCAAATTAAGTCCTTACCTAGACTATATTTTGAACAAAGAAATTATAATGCAATCTTCCAGGAAGAGTGTAACATGAGTAAAAGAGAGGCTGAATAAAAATCCCATAGAGACTGCTAACAACACTATTCATTTCTTGAATGATTTGACAAAGGATGAAACGAAAGTGGCAAACATCAAAGGCAAAATTTCCATTATCACTTGGGCAAGGAAGGTCATGAGTAAACATCAGTATCTGGACACTATGGAAGAAAAAAGTGGCATTATGAACTATGAGATTAAATTGTTTATTGAATCATTTTCTCTATTGTGCAAAAAGGGTTTACCTTATTTTGAGAATAAAAGGGAACAATGTTTTCGCAAAAGGAATATCATGATCGTTTGATCGAATGGAGGTTAGATCATATAAAGTTTGAAGACATGCATCAATAACTTTTAGGAAAGGTAATAATGGTTAAGTTAGCATATGATTTTGAAATTCTATTTTCCTTTATAGCCACGTGTGCACGATTGCTATATTTTTTCATACACCGACCATGTGGAATTGAGAGTTCTGCCAAAAGAAAAAGCCATCCTGGACTGGCCACCTTCTGATAAGTGGAAATTGGCTGAAAAATATGGGAGATCCAAGTACAAGTTGCATGAATGAAGATTGTCGAAGACCAAATTTTTGAAGACTAATTATCTAGGAGTTTAGTTTATTTTCAAAAAAAAAAATATTACTTAAGAAGATGTAGATGATAGATGTAAAAGGTAGTTATTTCCTATTTTTAGAACTTAGTTATTCAACTCATGGAGTGATTTTGTATAAGAACAAGTTTTTGTAATGAAGCAAGGGTTGGAACTGTTAACTTTTCATATGCTTAGCTAAGACATCAGTACTTCATTTCATTTTCATCACAAAAGCATATAAACAGGATCACTAAAATATAGACAAGCACAACCATACAAAAGGAACACAAATATTTATCCTGAGAAAACCCTAAAGGGAAAAACCCAACAAAAGCTTCCTCAATATAGATGCCCCCAAAAGATAAAAGATAAAAGATAAAACCAGCAAGGAGATCAAAGCCCGGTCCTCCTCCTTCTCCAGCTACTTCTCTTCTCCACTAATGCGCTACACAAGTAAGAGTGTGTGTTCCAAATGAGGAGCACTACACCTCTATTTATATTCATCCGTTCACTTAAGTTAACTCATCTATCATGTAGGATCGAGTTAATCATGTAGGCTCAAGTTACACATGTAGGCTCAAGTAATCACATTGGAGTGCTAATGACCCACCTTTACAATTAGAGGGGACTTCCTCATGAATCTTATTAGTTCTTTCGATTAGGAGCATCGGGGTACAAAGTAATACAAGTGGTTCTCCCGGTAGGACCATCAGGGACCACAAATAAATACATATAGAATATTCTTCGAAGTTACAATATTTCAACACCCCCCCTTAACGAGAAGGGTATTCTATAACAACATCAACAAAAAAAATAATAGGGGAGAGATAGAGGACATCATCAACATCATCAGGGTGATACATCTATAAATCACTGGAAGCTTTTCAACATCATGTAGTCTTAATCTCCAATATTTAGTCTTCAGCATCATAAGTACTTTGACCGCTTCGATCAGCAACATATTTAGCATCTTCACTCTTCAATCAGCAACAACATCTTCAACACTTTGACCTTTTAATCAACAACATCTTCAGCACTTTGACCTTTCAATCAACAACATCATCTTCAGCACTTTGACCTTTCGATTAGCAACATCATCATCATCATACTCTGATATTTGGATCAGAAACATCATCATGAAAACATCATCAAAACATCAACATCATCATCATCAAAATATCAGCATCAAAATATCATCATCATCACACTTTGATCTTTCAATCAGAATCATCATTATCATTAGCCTCTGATCTTTTGATCATAAACATCATCAACCGAACATCATCATACTCTAGCATCAACTCATCATCATATTCTGATCTTTTGATCAGTACGTCATCATCATCATACTTTGATAATATGGAATCATCATCATCAGGATCTCATCATCATCACATTCTGATCTTTCAATCAGAAACATCATCATCATCATCGCATTTTGATCTTCCGATTAGAAAACATCATCATCAGCAGCAACATCATAATCATAAGCAACTTCTGATCTTCCAATCAGAAAACATCATCATCATCATATTCTAATCTTTCGATCAGAGAACATCATCATCAACAACTTCTGATCTTTCGATCAGAGAAACATCATCATCATCATATTTTGATATTTCTATTAGAGAATATCATCATCATCAGCAACAGCATCATCACCATATTCTAATATTTCAATCAGAGAACATCATCATCAGCAGCAACTTCTAATCTTTCGATCAGAGAAACATCATCATCATTATATCCTGATCTTTCGATTAGAGAACATCATCATCATCAGCAACAGCATCATCATCATATTCTAATATTTCAATCAGAGAACATCATCATCAAGACATCAACATCATCAAAACATCAACATGATCCTTCTTTTGGAATTACAGGTTTTAGGTCTTTACGGAGTTACCAATGATACTTCCTTTCAGAATTATGGGATTTAGGTCTTTATAGAGTTACTAACGATCCTTCCTTTCAGAATTACGGGATTTAGGTCTTTACAAAGTTACTAACGATCCTTTCTTTCAGAATTATGGGATCAACACATTTGTGGAACTCAGACAATCCTTCCTATTGGAATTACGAGATCAACACATCTGTGGAACTCAGAAAATCCTTCCTATTGGAATTACAGGATCAATTCAATGATCCTTCCTTTTGGAATTACGAGATTTAGGTCTTTACGGAGTTACTAATGATCCTTCCTTTCGGAATTACAGGATCAACACAGATGTGGAACTCAAACAATCCTTCCTATTGGAATTACGGGATCAACACATTTGTGGAACTCAGACAATCCTTCCTATTAGAATTACGGGATCAATTCAATGATCCTTCCTTTCAGAATGATGGGATTTAGGTATTTACGAAGTTACTAACGATCATTCCTTTTGAAATTATGGAATCAACACAGATGTGGAACTTAGACAATCCTTCCTCTAGGAATTACGGGATCAACACATGTTCTCGAGTACCAAAGTCACCGGATCTATTCTGAACCGAAGTTCAAGGATGATACAATCCTACCACATTCACGGGGACCGAGATCTCCGGATACATTTTGAACCGAGGTTCAGGGATGATGCGATGATGCAATCCCACCACTTTCACGAGGGCCAATACCTCTGGATACATTTTGAACCGAGGTTCAGGGATGATGCAATCCACCACTTTCACGAGGTCCGAGACCTCCGGATACATTTTGAACTGAGGTTTAGGGATGATGAAATCCACCACTTTCACGAGGGCTGAGACCTCTGGATACATTTTGAATCGAGGTTCAGGGATGATGCAATCCCACCACATTCATGGGGTCCGAGACATCCGGAAACATTTTGAACCGAAGTTCAGGGATGATGCAATCCCACCACATTCACGAAGACCGAAGTCACCAGATCTATTTTGGACAAATGTCCCAGGATGATACAATCCCTCTTCATTCTCAAGGACCGAGGTCACCAGATCACTTTTGGATAGATGTCCCAGGATGATACAATCCCTCTTCATTCTCGAGGACGGAGGTCACCAGATAACTTTTGGACGAATGCCCTGGGATGATACAATCCCACTGCAACATCACTACTCCCCCTTTCGAGGAAGGTCTTTTCGAACAACACCAAGATTTTCTCGAAAGTGTTCAAACTTTACCTGAGACAGAGACTTCATCAGTACATTATCATTCAAACCATCATGATCTACATCTTCAGTATGTGAATACTGAACTATCCCCATCTGCATCTCCAGTATGTGAATACTGAAAGCATCATCATCTATATCTTCAGTATAGAAATAAAAAATCATCATCATCAGCATCTACAGTATGTAAATATTGAAACATAATCATCTGCATCTTATGTCGTATGTAGAAATACCAGATTTCTATGTGTTACAATCGAAACACAGGGTTCTCTGTCATCACAAATCTGGTTATCACATAGAATCATTGTAGTATCCATCTTCAGGTCAAAGAGACCTGATATCAGCTTGTGAAGCCATATGAATTCACAACTTAGCAGGGAAATATGCTATGTATTTTTCTTCAACCATGCTACGAGAAGCACTGGACTATTTCCTGGTAAACCATGAACTCATAGCAGACCCCAAACAAAATCATCTACCTAATGTGCTTTTCCTGTCTGAGATACTTTCATCCCAATCTGCATCTGTGTAGCCATACAATCTATACTCATGGCTACCATCATAATATAGAGCAAAGTCTATAGTCCCTTTCAGATATCTCATCACATGTTTTGCGGCTACTAGGTGAACCTGTCTTGGTTGAACAAGACATTGACTTAAGGTGTTCACAGCAAAACAAATCTCTGGTCTGGAATTTGTTAAGTACATTAATGACCCAATGATCTGTCTGTGATGAGACACATCCACTAACTCTGATGAGTCATCAACTTCAGGTTGGAGTCCATGGGTGTGGCCATGACTTTGCATTCCAACATATCAAATCTTTTCAAACTTTGCACTGCATACTTTCCCTAATTGAGAAACATTCCTTCATATTTCTGGACCTAGGAAATAAAGTATTAGACCAAGGTCTAAATTCTTCTGCAGACTTCTTCTTGCATTCTACAATTTGATTCTCATTCCCTGTCAGAAATAGGTCATCCACATATAATAACAGGATGCCAAGTTCATCTTTTACAACCTTGAGATAAAGGTTAGGATCGAATTTACTCTTGGAAAATTCCATGCTCGTTAAGAAACTATTTATTCTTCCATACCAAGCTCTAGGAGCTTGCTTCAGACCATAGAGGGCCTTCTTCAACTTGCATACGTGAGTCCATCTGTCTTCAACTTCAAATCCTTGTGACTATTCAATGTAAAATGCTTCCTTAATCATACCATTAAGGAAGGCTTGTCTTTACTTCATCATGAAAGAAACTACCATGATAGTTCTGAAGGAAGTATACCTTGCTTCTTGGAGTAAGTGTCTCTTCAGAATTAATTTCCTCTTTCTGAGAGAAGCCACAAGTCTTTCCTTACTTCTATCAGTAGCATATTTTATTTTACTGATCCATTTGGAAGATACCACATTCTTGCTTTCTGGTTTGAGTATTATATCCCAAACATCATTCTAGTATCATAACATCTTTCATGAGTTCATCTTGTTAGGTCATCAACATATCATAGTCTTCTGCATTCAACCTTGAAGATTGGAGCCCACTTTACTCTTGGTAAAGTCTCGATCTATCAGGAAGCTGTCCATCATGTCATACCATGTCAAACTGAGATATCTTCTATAGTTACTCCCCCTGAAGTGGAGTATCATCTTTCCTCTTCATTTTGTACAGGTGGTTCTATGCTTGACATATACTTCTATTTATGTCTTGAAATCATATCGTATACATCATTCCCCATGATCAGGTGTTATTCTTTGATCATAGCTTCTTTCATAGCATTATTTTCTTCATCTTGAGTTGTCTCTCATACCCATGGTGTTATTCATCCTTCGAGGTGGATCTACTGCTCTCTGAAGCTCTTTCTTTTGTCATGGTGTCTCTGACCCTGGGAGCTTCATATTCATGTTTATTGGAGTGAATCTTGAATTGTCATCACTTGTTCTTCGGAACAAGTCTCATCCTTCTTTTGTTGTAGGAGGTTGTATAGGACCTTTCCTACAATTCAAATCCACCAGTTACATGGTTAGAACTATAAAACATATGCATAACGACAAATTATTTTAGCCAATACAACATTCATCCATGTCTCATGAAAACTTTCTAGATGTCTTCCATCTTTATCATGACATCATTGAGATTCTGCACTAATCCAATATGTCAGCAAAGAGGTTTGATAAGTAGCAATGGAGAGTTGTATGGCACCATGAGCTACTTACCCATCACAATCATATTAGTAGTATATAGTCATTAATGCAAACAATCTATCAATCATAACACATCAAGTAAATATAATCAAATGCATAACAAAACAATATCATGCAATGACAATTGAATACTTATCTTTTATTCGTTTCATGGGTAGACTCATTCTTGATCCTTCTACTTCATCATCTTCTTCATTCATGACATCATCATTTCTTATCCAAATGATAATATGGATAAGAGGTTCTTTAAGAATTGAGTTCTTCACATTCCTCATTGCTTGAGGGATCTTCTTTGAATGGTGATAGATTGATCTTCAATTGCTTCCATCTTCTTCTTCTCTTCTTATGAGTCGAGCTTCTTCTTCTTCCTAGAGTTTGTTGAAAGTAATTACTTCCTTCTAGGACACATTCCTTGAATGAATTAATTCTATGATCCTGGGAGACCATTCAAGGTGGCTATCACCACTTCTGCATTCTCCAATTCTTCTTCTACCGCTTCAAGATGTTCTGCATTCTGGATCTTCACATTCTTCAACTATTTTCTCAAAGCCATCTTCTGATTTATGTTCTTATCTTCAAATATATTGATCAAGGAATCAAACATCTTCGGTGTCTTTAGGGAAGACACTTGTGGTACAAGTTGATCCGTGATTGAATCAACAATGATCTCCTTGGCCTTGATCAAGTTCTTCTTGTGTAAGGCTTTGAGCCTCATCTCCTTCTGGAACTGGAACCTCTCTACTCATGAAGGTGTCCAATTAATTTTCTTTAGAGAGATCAAATACTTCCATGCTTGGAAGTTTTCAACATCACCAATCTTGTCATCAAGCTGATGTGATATATCACTTTGAAATGAGAACCTCAAATGCAAATAACAAAAGATTAGATCTTACCGATTTGAGGTGTACGTCCTGCTTTCGGAGCTGGCTGATCTAGGGTTTCTCAGAGAAACCCTAATTTTCGAAACTTGGAATATTTCAGATCTGATTGGATATAAATATAGATCTCTTCAAATGGAGCTTTCCAATGTACTCCTTTTCTTAAAACAGTGGAGGGAAGCTCTTGGAACAGGAAGCCCTAGTTTTCCAATTTCTTCTGCATAAATTCTTGTTACTATTTCTGTGATATCTCTGAAGTTACTACTCCTCTGTGTCTCCAATTTCTCACTGAGGTAACCTCACATGTCCCGGATCCAAAAAAATAGGTTTCATCAGAATTGGTTTCACCAATTGGGATTTATGATCATTTTCCCAAGGTGACCTGTTACAGGACTGTTCAGAACAATGAAGTTGTATGGCATTTCACGTGTCACTGGTTCATAATTAGGTTCTGAAATTCAGACCATATAAATTAAAGTCTGTACTATTTCTGGAAAATATTTAGGAATTCCATTTGGAACTCTGTATCCCAAGCTATAGCAATTTTCCCTAGGTGTCCTTTTTAGGGATGAATTCTGGAAGAGGCTGAAACCCTAACTGGGAGGGATCATAGATCCTAGAATATAGCGAATATGAGGCTGAATTTTGGAAAAAATGTTCATCAGGATTATATATTTAGTCTCTACAATTTTCAACTACTGAAACTTTGCCAATATTGGGATGTAGGGAATATACAAAAACTTAGCAGTTTTAGTATTTAGGGTTTTTCTAGCTCCGAGTGAAACTAGGGTTTGAATTTCTTGGAGTTTCACCCAACCAAAAATATTGATCCAGGTCTCTAAACTTATATTTTGATGAGGAGAGAAATCCTATGTTGGGCTCACTCAAAAATTCTTCTTCTCCAAGAAGCCCTAATTTCCCACACCGAAAACTGAAGATGCTCGGAATCAAATTCTGCTTCGACAGAAAGATGCGCCCTTCAACGGAGAGTCAGCCTAGCCTTGTTTTGCTGATATATTGTGGAGAGAGAACCAAAAAGTAAGAAGCCCTATATTCTGTAGCTGCATAATGTCTTCTTTTCAGGGTGGCTCTAATACCATGTTAACTTTTCATATGCTTAGCTAAGACATCAGTACTTCATTTCATTTTCATAACAAAAGCATATAAATAGGATCACTAAAAGATATACAAGCACAAACATACGAAAGGAACATAAATATTTATCCTAGGAAAACCCTAAAGGGAAAAACCCGGCAAAGGCTTCCTCAATATAGATGCCCCAAAAAGATAAAAGATAAAAGATAAAACCAGTAAGGAGATCAAAGCCTGGTCCTCCTCCGTCTCGAACTACTTCTCTTCTCCACTAATGCTCTACACAAGTGAGAGTGTGTGTTCCAAATGAGGAGCACTACACCTCTATTTATATTCATCCGTTCACTTAAGTTAACTCATTTGTCATGTAGGCTCGAGTTAATCATCTAGGCTCGAGTTACACATGTAGGCTCAAGTAATCACACTGGGGTGCTAATGACCCACCTTTACAATTAGAGGGGATTGCCTCATGACTCTTATTAGTTCTTACGATTAGGAGCATTGGGGTACAAATTAATACAAGTGGTTCTCCCGGTAGGACCATCGAGGACCACAAATAAATACATATAGAATATTCTTTGAAGTTACAATATTTCAACAAGAACCCGTGATATTTTTCCTGTAATTGATACTTTCAGAGATTAATAAAGTTGCATAGTGAAAGATGGCCTTTTTCAGAGATTCATGTGTTATCTTTGTTGCATTCTGTATTTCTTTTTCTCATGTGCATGTGTTTCCTGTTATTTACTTCCATAATGGTTTTCCTTTCATGTTTGAATATGAGTTTTTAATAACATAGAATTCATGATCATATGCTCTGTCTATTCCTTTCAAACATTCACCAACTCGTTACTAAATTTAATGTAGGATTCATTCCACTTAGATTTGTTATATTTTTATCATTCAAGCTAGCATTATGATCTTAGAATATTTAACTGAGAGAATAACATGCACAACAATAAAAAACAAGAGACAAGAGACAAAAAGAATTTTCCTCGGGGAAACCATAAAGGAGAAAACCCCACAACTTCCTTAGAGATAGAATCAACACCAAAATTAAAACTCGAAAACATAAAGATGATCTCTCGATAGTAGTAGTCTCTCTCTTGTCCCAACAACTTCTCTCTCACTCATGTGCCCCAATGAGTGAGTGTGTGTATAATAAATAGAGAGGCTCACTCTCTATTTATATTCTTTCATTGACTTGAAGCCCACTCCAACATGTCGTCCTCACTTAAGAATTACTTACTAGAGCTGACATCTCTAGGGGTGTCTAATAACCCTAGTGCCCCACAACTTGTGGGGACTTTGCCTCCTTTGACCAACAAGGAGGGTTATCCTTAACAAAATGGTGGGGAATATTGCCCCAACTTACAACAACTCACCTAGGGATGACTTCTCTAGGATATTCTAATAACCCTAGGGCCCCACAACTATGGGTACTTTAACCCTTAACCAATAGGAGGTTTACCCACAATTTCTTGACATGACTTGTTTACATTATAGAACCTCTCGATAGGAACAACATGGCATGACATGACTCAAATACATTACAGACACATCCCAGGATAAACATTGGGGTAAAATACATAAGATACACAGATGAATACATTTCAAAGTTACATATACATTAACACTCCCTCTTAACTACGAAGGTATTCTCTCGACACAGTTTATCAGCATAAGTCTTCTTCTTTGTATCATCTGGATCATCATTGAGTTCTCGTCATCCTCATCTGGATCTAGATCATCACTTGATTTGGATCATCATCACTGGATCTGGATCATCATGGAACATCATCACTAGATATGAATCATCACTCAATCTGGATCATCACTGCTGGATCATCATCACTGGATCATCATGGGTTCTATCTAATGATTCTTCTCATCACAAGAAGTTCTATAGAGCCATCCCTTTTTCATGCCAATTGTAGGCCTAGCCACCATGTAGGTCTTCTTCAGCACTTATATTTGACCCTAAGTCATAATGGATCACCCAGCACTTACATCTGACCATGAGAGGAACACATCCAACACCATTTTAGAAATGAATTCCCAGCACTCACATATGACCATGTGGGAACACATCCCACAACCCTGTCAGAAAGGCCCAACACTTAGATTCACCAGCATGATATGAAACACCTACTATAATCTGTGAAAATGTGTAGCACTCACATCCACCAGCATGGCAGGACACACCTACTACCATCTATGGAAAGGAACAACACTTACAAGCACCAGCATGGTAGGACACACCTACTACCATCTGTGAAAATTCATAGCACTTACATCTGACCATGGAAGGAAATTAATCCTATCACCATGTCATAAGGGCACTCAGTCCCAGACTGAGGGTTCCTAGTAACTGACTAGGTGCCTCCATTATCCCATAGAATGGAAACAACCCTTCTATCTGACCAAGTGGGAACACATCCCTCAATCACATCAGAATGGCCATGCACTCATATCTGATCATGTGAGAACACATCCCACAGTCATATCAGAATGGCCCTCAGTCCCAGAATAAAATTTCCTGGTAACTGACCAGGTACCTCCATTCAAAGAATGGAAACAACCCTTATATCTAATCAAGTGGGAACACATCCCTCAATCACATTAGAATGGCCATGCACTCACATCTGATCATGTAAGACTACATCTCACAGTCATATCAGAATGGCCCTCAGTCCTAGAATGAGTATTCCTTATAACTGACCAGGCACCTCCATTCAAAGAATGGCAATAGCCCTTATATCTGATCATATAGGAACAAATCCTACAGTCATATCAGAATCGCTCAGCACTCATATTTGACATGGAAGGAACCAATCCTCTCACCATGTCAGGATGGACAACAGACTCATCACTTCCCTTTGGAGGGAACCTCGATCTAGATAACACCAAGCTTCTCCCTAAATTACTCAAACTTCACTCTAGCTAATGGTTTCATCAACACATCAGCTACTTGTTCGTTCATCACAACATACTAGAGGTTCACTGCTCCTCTTTGCACCATATCCTTAATATAGTGATACTTGATCTAGATATGCTTAGACTTGTCATGGAACACCGGTTTCTCCGACAACTTCACACAACTCTGGTTGTCACAATGTATAAAAGTATCATCCAACTAGAGATCAAATAAATCAGATAGTAGCTTCCTTAGCCATACTGCCTCACAACTAGCTAAACAATTTGTGACATACACTACTTCAGTTGTACTCAGTGCCACATGGGATTTCTTCCTACTAAACCAAGAGATCACACCTAATCCCATACTGAAGCAACACCCTGAAGTTCTCTTCCTATCGATGGCACTTCTTGCCCAATCTAAATCAACATAATCCTCCAGGTTAATCTTCTCACTCACCCCATACTTGAGCCCATAATCAACTGTACCCCTCAGGTACCTCAGAATATGCTTTGCAGCAATCAAGTGAACATGTCTCGGATCTGTCAGGAATTGGCTCAACCTGTTCACAGCAAAGAAAATATATGTTCGTGTGTTCGTCAGGTACATCAATGACCCAATCATTTGATGATACTTCATAGCATCAACCGTCTTTGATGAAGCATCACTTAATAACTTCATGTTCGATGCCATAGGTGTGGTCATGGCCTTGTAATCCATCATCTTGAACCTCTTTAGGATCTCTACTACATACTTCCCTTTTTCGAGGAATATTCCATCCGCATTATGCCACACCTCCATGCCTAGAAAATAGTGCATTGACACATAACAAAAGCATGACTAGTCTTCCACCTTCAACCTTGAATCAAAGGTTGGAATCCACTTTACTCTCAATAAATCATAGAGTCATCAGTAATCTATCCATCCTATCATACCATGTCAAACCTCAGGATCTTCTGCAGTCACTCCCTCTGAAGCATCATACTCCCTCTTTCTTTTGTACTCTATGCACTGAAACATTCTGTACTGGAGTGACAAGTAGCTTCCTCAGCTACTAATATTCTATGTATCCATCTAGGGTCATTGGATACCAAGATCCTCTATCATTGAAATCATTCTTGCACCCATCTGTGAGCTTGTCATCCTCTATAGGATTTCATCTTCAACCTTGTAGCAAAGGTTTAAGATCTTCATCAAGTTCCTCATGTATGTGTTATCCCATGGGTATCTTCTAAGCTCGTACAAGGATTTCTTTCATTTGCACACATGATTTTTCCTGTCATGTGACTTCACTTGCAGTGGCTGAAAATGTCTCTTTGTAGTCTATGCCTTCTTTTCATGAGAAGCCTCGTGCTATGAATCTTGCCTTGTATCCCACGATGCTTCCATCTACTGCATGATGGAACTACGAACTTCCCTTCGCGTATCGATACTGCATCCTAGACATCATTCTTCTTGAACTAGTTTTCCCTTTATTCTTGGTTACTTCTTCATATATTGAAGGCTCTGTATCAATTATGTTGCTGCATTCATCATATTATTCATCATCTTGAACTGTCGTCACTTGTTCTTCGAAACAAGTCTCATCCTTCTTTGCTTGTAGGCGATTATGTATGCGATCTTTCCTACAAGTCAAATGCATATGTATGGTTAGAAACAGTTCATAAGGAATATTCATACTGGAAAATTCTTATGCATAAATATATGATCATGAAACTACTTTAGCCAATACAACATTCATCCATATCTCACGGAAACTTTCTAGATACCTTCCATCTCTACCAGGACAACATTGAGATTGTGCACTAATCCAATATGTTAGCAAAGAGGTTTCATTCTAGATAAGCAGCAATGGAGAGTTGTATAGCACCATGAGATACTTACCCATCACATGCATATTAGTAGTATATTGTCATTAATGCAAACATTCTATCATACATAATACATTAACTGAATATAAACAAATGCATAACAAAACAATATCATGAAATGACAATTGAATACTTATCTTTATTTGTTTCGTGGGTAGACTCCGTCTTGATCCTTCAGCTTTATCATCTTTCTCATTCATAATAGCATCGTTTCTTATCCAAATGCTTAGATGGATAATAGGTTCTTCAATATTTGATTCATTTGTATTCTTCATCGCTTAAGGGTTCTTCTTTGGATGGTGAGAGCTTGATCTTCAATTTCTCTGATCTTCCCTTCTCTTATTATGAGTCAAGCTTCTTCTTCTTCCCAAAGTCTACATAAATTAATCACTTCCTTCTAGCACACATTCCTCGCATGACTAAATCCCATGATCCTGGGAGGCCACTCAATTCTACATTCTCCACTTCTTCTTCTACCGCTTGAAGTTGTTCTTTGATTTGAGAGACCCTTGTAAAGGATGACTAATGGTCTCTGCATTTTGGATATTCACATTCTTCAACTAGTTTCTTAATGTCATATTCAGATTTATGTTCTTCCCTTCAAATAGCTTGGCCAAAGAATCAAACATTTTCGGTGTCTTTCAGGAAGACACTTGTGGTGTAAGGTGATTCTTGATTGAATCAACAATGATCTTCTTGGCCTTGACTAAGTTCTTCTTGTGTAAGGCTTTGAGCCTCATCTCCCTCTGGAACTATAACCTATCTACTCATGTAGGTGTCTAATTCATTTTCTTCAGAGAGATAAAATATTTCTATGCTTGGAAGTTGTCAACTTCACCAAACTTATCATCAAGCTGATGTGATAGATCACTTTGAAATGAGAACCTCAAATGAAAATAGTAAAAGATTAGATCTTACCGATTTGAGGTGTCCGTCCTGGTTCTGGAGCTGGCTGATCTAGGTTTGTTAGAGAAACCCTAATTTTAAAAACATGGAATATTTCAGATATGATTGGATATAAATATAGATCTCTTCAATTTGAGTTGTCCAATGTACTCCTTATTTGAAAACAATGGAGGGAAGCTCCCGGAACAGGAAGCCCTAGTTTTCCAATTTCTTCTGCAGAAATTCCTGATACTATTTCTTCAATATCTCCGAATTAATACTCCTATATGTCTAAAAAATTTCACTGAGGTATCCTCTCCTATCCCTATTCCAACACTACAGGTTTCATCAGAATTGGTTTCACCAATTTGGTCTTATGATCGCTTTCCCAAGCTGACCGGTTTCAGGATTGTTCAACACAGTAAAGTTGTATGTACTTCCACATGTCACTATTTCATCTTCTAGGTCTAAAAATTGGACCACAGAAATTACAGTCCGTTCCCTCTCTGAAAAATATTCCTAAATTTTATTTGGACCTTTGTCACCCAATATATAGCAATTCTCCCTAGGTGTCCTGTTTAGGGATGAATCGTGGAATAGGCTAGAACCCTAAGTTGGAGGAATAATATCTCCTAGAATATAGAGAAGCCAAGGCTGAATTTTGGAAATAAAGTAAATCCATACTTTATATTTTTTCTGTGAAAATTTCAGCTCTTGATACTTCTCCAATCCAAAGATATAGTGAATGTACCAAAACTTATCAGTTTTAGTATTTTATGGTTTTTTCAGCTCGGGGTCAAACTAGGGTTTCACTTTCCCGAAGTTTCACCCAACCTAAAATCTCAAACCAGGTCTCTAAACTTCTATTTTGATGAGGAGAGAAATCCTATGCCAGGCTAACTCAAGAATTCCTTTTCTGTAAGAAGCCCTAATTTTTCGCACCAAAAACTAAAAATGCTCGGAATCAAATTCTGCTTCGACAGAAAGATGCGCCCTTCAATGGAGAGTCATCCTAGCATACTTTTGCTAATGGATTGTGGAGAGAGACCCAAAAAGTAAGAATCCCTAGCCTCTACAGCTGCACAATGTCTTCTTCTCAATTTAGCTCTAATACCATGTTAGATTTTTATCATTCAAGCTAGCATTGGGATCTTAGGATATTTCACTAAGAGAATAACATGCACATCAATAAAACACAAGAGAAAAGAGACACAAATAATTTTCCTCAGGGAAACCATTAAGGAGAAAACCCTACAACTTTTTGAGAGATAGAATCATTACCAAAAGTAAAACCCGAAAACATAAAGATGATCTCTCGACAGCCGTAGTCTCTCTCTTGTCCCAACAACTTCTCTCCCACTCATGTGCCCCAATGAGTGAGTGTGTGTGTAATAAATAGAGAGGCTCACTCTCTATTTATATTTTTTCATTCACTTGAATCCCACTCCAACATGTCGACCTCACTTAACAATTACTTACTATATTCGACATCTCTAGGAGTGTCTAATGACCCTAGTGCCCCACAACTTGTGGGGACTTTGCCTCCTCCGACCAACAAGAAGGGTTATCGTTAACACAATGGTGGGGACTATTGCCCCAGCTTAAAATAACTCACCTTGGGCTGACTTGTCTAGGATATTCTAATAACCCTATGGACCCACAACTATGGGGACTTTAACCCTTGACCAATAGGAGGGTTACCCACAATGACTTGACATGACTTGTTTACATTATAGAACCTCCCGATAGGAACATCGGGGCATGAAATGACTCAAATACATTACAGACACATCCTAGAATATTTGAATATTTCATTGACTTGGAGGAAGTATATTATGATGATGCTAAGATGAGACTCTTGGCATAGAGTTTGTTTGGTGGTGAATGAAAGAGATGGTTTAAAGAATTACCTCCAATGTCTAATCTTACTTTTGAATCCTTTCAAACTTTATTTTTGGATAGATGGGAAGATAAGAAAAGTCCTTTACAGGTTCTTTCTCAATATAAAAATTTGAAAAAAGGTAATTTTGAATCACTCCATGAGTTATCCAACAGGTTTATGAGGGTATATAATTACGTACTAGCAAACATTAAAACCTTAGTAGGTTCTCCATAGCTTCATTATGCTGATGATTTCAAAAGTGATTTTGCTTTGTTTTTATGAGAAATAAAGTCTCAAATTATGCATGCTATGTTTAAAGATTCCTTATAGGTTGAAGATAATTTGATGGACTCAGAAAAGATGAAACAGTAGAAGTAGAAAGAAGAAGAGCTAGAGAATAACATCAGCCTACTACTTTTGTTGTTGCTAATGCTTTTTCTTCAAGTGATGCTAAGTTTGAAACAATGATGAAATCCATGGAGAGGTTAATGGATAAGTTGGCTTTCGAAAACAAACCACTGAATAGAGAGAAACCTGAACCTCAAATTAGGAACCCCAATGTTATAATACCTCCTCCTCCTCTTCCCCTTTAAAATAGGTAGATATACCAAAGAAATTTCAAAAATACTGAAAATCAACATATAAGACCTCCCTTTCATGAGAATTATGTTGATGACGTGGAGGAAGAAATTGATCCAATGGAAAACTAGATTCACCATTTTGATGATTTAGATACAAAAGTATATCTTACTAAAGAGGAACATAATATGTTTTCCCATGAAGAGGGAAATAATGTGTTTGAGGTGGATTTTGAGTAATACTAGAGGGGTTACCAGAATGCAATATATGATTTTCAGAGGAAATTGAAGTTGAGAAGTAAATATGTAACTTTAAATAAAGTAAGAGATAATGAAAATCATCCTTCTAGCAGTCAAAATAATATATAAAACCAAAAAGAAAAATGAAAAAGAAAAAGATGTACAAAAAATTGTAAGTAACAAAGGAGAAGTTTCAAAAGAAGTTAAACAAAATGCACCCATTGATGCAGATAAAGCAGTTTCCTCCTTTAATTTGCAAAGTGAGTTATCAAAAATAAATAAATCTATCCCATTCAAGGAGTTATTGAGGAATAATGAGTATAGAGAAAAGATCACCAAGATGCTGGAAAATGAAGGTGAATTTCAACCAGATACCTTAGAACTCGCAGATGATACTCCTATTATACTTATTGGTCCTAGAGTTGAAGACACAGATGAAGAGGACGTGTCTCCTTTCTATGTAAGTATGAATTTCCATGATATGATTTTTCATAACTCCATGCTTGATTTAGGTGCATCACATAATTTAATTCCAAGAGTTGTAGTAGAAAGTTTAGGATTGGAGATTACTATGCCTTACAAAGACCTATATTACTTTGATTCTAGAAAAGTGAAGTGTTTGGGATTGATTAAAGATATGGTGGTGACTCGAGCTCAAATCCCAGCTAAACGAATTGTCATGGATGTGATAGTAGATGATATTCCTGCTAAATTTGACATACCACTATCTAGATCACAGGCTTCAAAGTTAAAGGGAACGCTACATATGGATATGCACTTTTCAACTATATATTTTTTGTGGGTCATAGAATATTGTACAGAGGGAAGAGACTAGCATATGTGATGAGTATCAAGATAAGCCTGCAAATCACCCCATGTATGTTGTAAAAACTGATTTAGGATCTCCTGTATTTTTCCAAGATTCATATGTTGATCCTGAAATACCCATAGTAGTGGATGTGAAAGAAGAAAAAGAATATTCTCAGAGACATGAAGCATTGGAAAAGAAATATAATGAAGAAGGACTCCGACAAATGTTTTTTTGATGGATCGCTTAACAAAGAGGGAATTGTTGCTGGGGTGTGGATAATTTCTCCAAACAGAGAGTTTAAAGTTTTTTGTTTTAACTTAAGCTTTGAATGTACCAATAATGTGGCAAAGTATAAATCTCTGATGTTAGGATTAAATTCTTTAAAGGATTTGGGATCCAAAAGAATCGATGTATTTGGAGATTATCAGTTAGTGATCAACCAAGTAAATGAAAACTATCAGGATAAACATCCAAGGATGAAAGTATACTAGAATGAAGTCTAGGATATGTTGGGTAAATGTTTCACAGAGAATATAATTAGAGTTGTTCCCAGAAGAGAGAATCAAGTGGTTGATTCACTGGCTACCACTGCTGGTAATTTCAAGGTTCCCATATATTCAAAAACAAAATATTAAATAGTCGTTGTACATAAAATGTCCATCCCTGATAATTCCAAATACCTGCAGGTATTTGAGGATGAATTACAAATAAAAATATTCCTAGAAATATCAGACGAGTTTGTAAATACTCAAATAGATATAGATAATCAAAACACATAAAATTTCGATGAAAGTGTACAATATGATCATGACTATGTTGAAAATAAAAAGTTGAAGAATGTAATTGGAGTTAAAGACATAATTCAATTCAAAAACAATTATATCCTAAAAGGTCTGATTCCTCTTGAGAAATTGTTTGATCATAACTATGTTGCAAACCACCCAAAGGTACATCATGTTGAAAATGACATCGAAGACTAGAACATAGGAACTGAAGATGTACCTAGGATTGTAAAACTTTCTAAGAATCTTCCTGTGGATGAAAAGGATAATTATATTCAATTGATGAAGATTTATGTTGATGTGTTTGCATAGAGTTATGAGGACTTGAAAGATTACGATACTTCTATAATACCACATATTATTCCCATCAATATTGGATAAAATATTTTTGGATAGAAGTTAAGAAGAATCAATCCTATGTTGCTACCTCTAATAGAAAAAGAAGTCAAAAGGCCGTTTAATGGAAAGATCATTGTTACTCTTAAATTCTCTAAGTGGGTTGCTGATTGGTACCAATCAGAAAGAAAAATGGTGAAATAAAGATTTGTGTTGATTTCAGGAATTTAAATAAAGTTTCATTGAAAGATAACCATCCTTTACCAAAATGGACCATGTTTTGCAGAAAGTGGTAGGAGCAGAGAGAATTTACACCATGGATGGTTTCTCTAGTTATAGTCAAATCAAAGTTCTTCCAGAGGACCAAGAGAAAACTCCTTTTACTACACCATGGGGTACATTTTTGTATGCTGAAATTCCATTTTCCATTGACGAATGCAGGAGCCACCTTTCAAAGATCCATGGATATTTCTTTTGTAGAATAAAATGATAAGTTTGTAGTTATTTATGTGGATGATATGCCATTTTTCACTAAATCCGACAGGGACCATGTGAAGCATTTGGAGAAAGTGTTTTTGAAATTCGGAAGGTATTTAATTTCCCTTAATTTAAGAAAATAAATTTTTTCCTTGAAGGAGGGAAAGCTATTGGGGCATATAATTTCTAAATATGGAATCAAGATAGATCTCGACAGAGTAAATGCCATTCTGAAAGTTGAATATCCTAGGAGTAAAAAGGAGGTGAATTCAATCATTCCTGAAATTTTGAGAAGTATTACAAACATGTTTTGAAAGGATAATGAAATAAAGTGGATTATGGATTCTAGAACGTCTTTCAAAGATATTCAGAAGGCCATTACGAAAGCCCCAGTTTTAGTATGTCCTGATTTTGCAAAAGAATTTCTGATATTTTTATATGCTTTTGAATACACCATTGTTGTAGTTTTATTACAGAAGAATAGTTAGAATGATGACAACCCATTCCTTTCTTTAGCAAGGTGTTAATATATGGAGAATTGAAGTATGACATCATGAAGAAACAAGCTTATGCCCTGGTGAAGTCTTTGAAATATTTCATGGTGTATGTTCTACATTCTCATAGTGTGGCTTATGTTCCCAGTAATGTGGAAAAAAGTATCATGACACAACCTGATTGAGAGGGAAAGAGGGATAAATGGGTTATTTTGTTGCTAGAATATTATTTGGAGATAAATACTACAAATTTGGTGAAGGAAAGGGGTTGGATAAACTGTTGTCAGATTCAAACTATGAATCATTGAAGCTGAATTTTTTGTCCATCTCCTCCAATCATCCTGAACCAGAATTGCAGTTGATATCATATTTTTATTTATCTCCATGGTATAGTGACATTGTATATGTATTGCATAACTTGCAGGTGTTGGAGACATTTACCACCATACAAACTCTTTTTGGTCAATTTTTCTTAGTTAAACCACTATCCTAAGTATTATTGACTTAATTGACATCAGAGGAGCACTAGATGACATCAGCTAGATCACACCCATGCATACCTTTAGTTAAGGAGGCTAACTTAGCCTTCTTCTACATTCAAGGAGGCTAACTGGAGCACTCCAGGGGTGATATGAGTGTCATTAATGCACCATATTGCTAACTGATGGTTACAATCAATTAAATAGAGTAGTGAAGGTTCCCTCCATCATTAAATTGATTATTTATTGATTATTTAATGAGCTAGAGTCAACAGAGGTTCCTCCAACCACTTCTGATGTTCAGTTACACTTCAGTTAACCTCATCGAGGTTCATTGGAGTCATTGAAGCGCTACCACTCATTGGTTGGCTTGCTGTGACATGTGTCTAACCTACTTTTAGTTAGACTCAGTCATTTATTGCACTCTGACTTTAGTTAGGGCTCAGCTGAGTCAATTAGGGTTTTGATCAGTGGTTAACTGGAGTGTTGACTATGGCTTACATTCAGTTAAGCTAGGCCCACTCATTCAATTCGAATTAATTCCTTGGGAATTCAAATTTCTTTGTCATTCATGCTTGCAGCATGATCATGTATTGTATTACTCATTCTTTGTGTGAATATACAGAGTGGCTACTCATTTTGTAGCCCTATTACACCATTTTCATGACTTATTGATATTAATGTTTGATGAGACTTGTGCTTAGTCCCTAGATTATTGTGGTAGATTAATATGGTATCAGAGCTCATGGAGGGACAAAGATTAGATATCTAAAAAACAAGGTTTTTGATAGATCTTGCATGAAAATTGAGCAATAGCTCAAAAATCTAGCACTGCACCAGAAGCTAAGGCTTACCACTTAATACCCCAAGTAAAGAACTTGTTGATCAAGCTTGCTTTATTGACTATGCTGGGTGTGATGAAAGTCTAAAATGTGCAGGCTATTTGACCTTACATTTCCCTTTTTGTTGTGATTTTCAAGTTTTTTACAGATGAAAGCATTCGCTCCAGCAGATTCAGATGGTTTCTTTTGTAGATCTCTTGACTCTGTTCAATTTCCACTCATGGAAAGGAGACATGGAGATCCAGCTATGCTCCAGAGGACTCTATAGGGTCACCATGGAAACTGAAGAAGAACCTAGCTCTGCAATAGAGAAATCTAGATTCTTGAACAATAAGGATGAAGCATTCAGATTCTTGTGCCTCTCTGTTTCCTGGGATCTTCTTTTCCATATTTCGGGATTGAAGACGCCAAAAGAAATTTGGGACAAATTGGAAGCCCTATAGGGAAAGTAACATGATTTGAGATTTTACCAGCTCAAAAATGAATTGATGTCTCTCCATCCCTCTAATTTCGAGACCTTGAATGAATTTTTCACAAATTTGAAGCACATTGTCTTACTGTTGAAGAAATGCAAAGTGGAGAAAGAGGATGATCAACTCATCCTCACCATACTCTCCAAAATTGGAGATGATTATTCAGTTTTTCTCTCTATATTCCATGCGGGGAAGCTCACAACCCCTAGATGGAAGATTCCTACACTCAATGCCTTCATTGAGTCACTAACAAGTGAACATGATAAGCTTGTCTATATGGGGATCATCAGATCCTCCCGTGATCAAGCCCTCCATGTCTCGGTACGATTGATCTTGAGAATGGCTATTTTTCAAATTTTTTGTATCTACCATCTCTGGCATCAAATATCCTTAGTGTCTATTAGATGACACATATAGGAGTTCCTAATAGAGTATATTTCAGCCCAAATTTTGTTGAGATAATGGAGCTTGCATGTGGGAACTCATTGTTAAAGGCCTTGCAAACCATCATGCAAAAGTCTATGAGTTCTCCCACTTTGTGGTGGATGCAAAGCCCACCGCTCTGCTAACTCATGGAAATGAAGTTAGTAGGCTGTGGCCTAAAATATTTGGCCATCTATATTTCAAATATTTGCAGAAATTACAGAAAAAATCCATGGTTGAAGGCCTCCCAGTCATAAAGGAAACCACTAGAAATTTCAAGGGCTGTGTGGTTGGAAAACACCCTGAGCACAAGTTTGATCAGGGGAAAGAAAACCGGGCTACATCCATATTGGGGCTAATACATTTTGATATCAGAGGTTTGATTCCTATCACATGCATGAATGGATCAAGGTATCTTCTGAATTTTATTGATGATTTTTCAAGGTACACATGGGTCTTCTTTCTCAAAAAGAAGTCTGAAGTATGTGAAATGTTTTCTGAACTGAAGACCTTGATCGGGAATGCCTCTGGGATTAAGATCAAGATATTGAGATATGATAATGGCAGGGAGTATGTCAGTAATGAGTTTCTACACATATGCTCCCAAATTGGTATTCAGGTCCAACATTCAATTCCCTACACTCCCCAGCAGAACGGTGTAGCGGAAAGGAAGAATCGGTCTCTCAAAGAGATGACCACCTGTATGTTGGAATCAAAGAAGTTGGCTGCAAATTTGTGGGATGAATCCATGAATTCTATATAATACATTCATAACATGGTTCCACACTCATTAGTGAAAGTTAAGACCCTTTTTTAATCATACTTCGGACACAATCCGGATGTGTCGAACCTGTGGGTGTTTGGGTCCACTAGATGGGCCCGGATTCCACTTGATAAAAGAAGGGCTTTGCAACCGCAAAGCATCAAATGTCTATTTATTGGGTATCCTGATGAATAAAAAGGTTTCAAGATTCTAGATATCAAAAAAACATAGATCATCATCTAAAGGAGTGTCAAGTTTGATGAGCCTCTTCAGGAGGGGGAACTAGTGAAGGAGAAAACTGCTGAATTTCCTTCCTATTCTACTGAATATTTCGATGATGAAATTGGGGGTGATGATCCTGATTTGGATCCTATGATTTCTGATATCAATGTGAGTAAAAAATAAGATGCTGAATCAGAACCTGAAGTACAAAATCATCTTCCCACATGGGCCCGACAGACACTCTCCTCCGTAGGAGATAACATTGGAAATCCGGATGATCCAAGGAGAACCCGGTCTGATTTCCAAAGAGCAGGTATTGCAATCTCTTGTACTGATAATTTGCTGTCCAAAACTTGCTATTTGTTGATTATTTCAGACCCAAAATCCTAATACCATGCTCATAAATATCCGAGATGGCAAGTTGCCATGGATGAAGAGATGAATTCTCTTCAGAAAAACACAACTTGGGAGCTAGTTTCTCTTCCTCCAGGAAGGAAATTGGTTCAATGCAAGTGGGTTTTTCGGACCAAGGTTGTTGCTGATGGAAGCGATTGAAAATATAAGGCAAGGCTGGTGGAAAAAAATTTCTCTCATGTCCAAGGTGACAGGACTACCATGAGACCTTTCCACCAGTTGCAAAAATGGGCTCCATCCACCTAGTTTTGGCAATTTCGGCATCCAAGCACTGGGAAGTGCATCATATGGATGTTAAGTCAGCCTTTCTACATGGAGATATTCATGAGGAGATATACATGAATCATGCCGAGGGCTACATATCTGATCGATATTTGGTTTGCGAGCTAAATAAGTCACTATATGGGTTAAAACAGGCCCCAAGAGAGTGGTATTCCAAGATGGATGCCTTCCTTCTCTCGCAAAACTTCCAAAGGTGTAGATCAGATAGAAATGTGTATTTACAGAATTATTATGGTAATTTGATTATTATTGTTTTATCTTTTGATGACTTACTGATCACAGGTAGCACAGTTGCTTCAAATTCAGCCATCAAAACTGCTCTCCACAATGCCTTTGAAATGAGTGGTTTGGGACTCCTAAAACAATTTTTGGGGATCGAAATTGAGAAAAATTCTGATGGGATAATGGTCACTCAGTCCAAATGCATATCAGACCTGTTATTTAGTTTTAACATGGTTGAATTTAGGCCTACACCATTCCCTTTCCTTTCATGGATTAGCCTTGAAGAAGGAAAAAGCACACCTCCCATGGACTGCACTATCTATCGACAACTGATTGGTAGCTTGTTGTACTTGACACATTCTCAGGTTGATATCTATTATGCCATGAGTGTTGTATCAATATACATGCAGCAGCCTCATTATATTCATTGGAAGGCATCCAAGAGGATCCTCCAGTATATTCAGGGAACCAGGACCTACGACATTCACTATGCTGTAGACTCCGAGCTAGAGTTGGTTGGATACACAGATTCCGATTGGGTGGGCGATTTTATTGATTGGAATTCTACTTTTGGATATGTATTCATGTTTGGTGGTGGCCCCATTTTATTTTCTAGCAAAAATCAGGATGCCATAGCATTATCTTCGGCAGAGGTCGAGTATCGAGGAGCGGTGAATGCTTGCATCCAAGCAGTTTGGTTGCAAGGCATTATTTCAGAGTTTGATATTGGTAGTACTTTATCCACTATCCTCTTTTGTGACAATCAAAGTGCCATTCAGATATACATAGATCCAGTTACCAAGAAGAGGACCAAGCATGTAGAGATCCACATGCACTATATCAGGGAGCTAATGCATGACAGGACCATCATTCTACAATACTACCCGACTGATGAGAAGATTGCAGACATCACCGTTCAGAAAAGAAGTTCAATTACCTCCATTCACCATTGGGGGAGAGTTCATTAGGGTGATTTAGACTAGTTTTAGTGTTCATCTTGAGGGGGGGGGGGGGTTTCCCACTCGGTTTTCCCTCTCTTCCTCACTTAGTTTTTTTTTAGCATTGTTTCAGTTTCAGCATTGTATAGGGTGACCTATGTCCTTATTTTTTGGGGCCCTAGCACTTTTATGCATTTTATGTTTTCTACTCCTCTTGAGTATAGCTTAAGGCGGGGTGTTGGAGACATTTACCACCATACACAATCTTTTTGGTCAATTTGTTCTAGTTAAACCACTATCCTAATTATTATTCACTTAATTGACATTAGAGGAGAACTAGATGACATCAAGTAGATCACACCCACGCCTACCTTCAGTCAAGGAGGCTAACTTAGCCTTCTCCTTCATTCAGGAAGGCTAATTGGAGCACTCCGGGGGTGATCTGAGTGTCATTAATTCCCCATATTGCTAACTGATGGTTACAATCAGTTAAATAGAGTAGTTAAGGTGCCCTCCATCATTAAATTGATTATTTATTGATTATTTGATGAACTGGAGTCAACAGAGGTGCCTCCAACCACTTCTGATGTTCAATTACACTTCAGTTAACCTCATCGGGGTTCATTGGAGTCATTGAAGTGCTACCACTTGTTGGTTGGCTTGCTGTGACATGTGTCTAATGTAATTTCAGTTAGACTCAGTCAGTTATTACACTCTGACTTCAGTTAGGGCTCGGTTGAGTTAGTTATGGTTTTGATCAGTGGTTAACTAGAGTGTTGACTATGGCTAACATTCATTTAAGCTAGATTCACTCATTCAATTCGAATGACCTCCTTGGAAATTCGAATTTCTTTGTCATTCATGATTGCAGCATGATCATGTATTGTATTACTCATTATTTGTGTGAATATACAGAGCGACTACTCATTTTTTAACACTATTACACCATTTTCATGACTTATTGTTATCAATCTTTAATGAGACTTGTGTTTAGTCCCTAGATTACTGTGGCAGATTAATAGCAGGCTCCTCCTGGATTAAGCAAAAAAGGGCTAGATCAGTCAGGTTGAAGGATTCCAAATTACGTATCATGAATCATTATCATTATTGTAAGGATCTAGGGGGGATTTTGTTAAACTATTTTTTGGAAAATGAGGCCCAACATACGATTAAAGAATTCGATCAAGGGATTTTTCAATGGAACCATTTATATAAGGAAACAATTAACAAACTCTTAAGGGTTTGGTTCTATTGGCCTTTCATGTTTTTTGATGTATATAAAGAAAACCACTACATGTCATTAATGCCAAGTTTTTGAAGGGGAAAGAAAGTTGGTTCCATTTCCTTTAAATCCCATATCAGTAGAAGCACCTTTTCAGTAGTGGGCATTTCATTTCATTGGGGAGATCAACCCTAATTATTCTTGTTATAACATGTGGATTCTTACAACAACTGATTATTTTACTAAATTGATTGAATCCATACCCACCAGAAGAGATATTGATGCTGTAATTATGGATTTCTTGGAAAATAACATTCTATCAAGGTTTGGGTGTCCAAAAGGAATTGTAATAGATAATTCCCCTGCCTTTAAGTCAAAGAAAATGATAATCTTCTTTCATAACTACCATATTAGTTTAAACCATTCTACTACATCTAATCCTCAAGGAAATGGCCTTGCAGAGTCTTCCAATAAGAGTACAGTAAGGATAATTAAGAGGTTACTGGAAGATAATAGAAGGGCTTGGCATACTAAATGAAAATATTCTTTGTGGGAAGAAAGGATCGATACTAAGAGAGAAATTGGAATTCCACCATTCCAATTGGTTTATGGAGATGAGGTAATTTTTCTAGTATATTTAGGTTTTCCTGTTATGAAGCTATTACAGGAACATGAGGATGATCCAAATCATATGCAGAGAAGAATTAACCAAAAAATTGAATTGAATTAAATAAGCGATAAAACTTATGACAAAGTGCATGTTCATTAGGAAAAGGTAAAGAAAAATTTTGACATGAAGGTGAAAGAGGAGAAATTTCAGATTAATAATTTCGTACTGAAGTGGGATGCACTGAAAGAAGACAAGCATGGAAAATTTGATTATATGTGGAGAGTTTCATACATTATTGTAGCTTACATAGGTGCTAACTATTTTATTTTACAACATTAGGATGGAGTTTCGTTGAAAGGAGGCCCTGTCAATGGGATATTTATGAAATATTATATGTCTTAGGGGTGGAAGATAATTGTATTACCATAGATTGTATATATTTATTTGATTTTAAATTCAGTACATATGGTGACCTGAAAGATTTGAATCCTAGAGGGAAGGCTCTAAGATCTTGAGGGGTATCCATTTTCTTTTGTTTTTATATATACAGAAAAAGAAAATAATTTTGAAGTTTGTTGGAAATAAAGAGAAGCACTGGTCTGCGGGTTTCTTTGTTACCTCGCAGGGAGGATAGAATTCCCAGTTGGAGCCAACTGTTAGAACCATTTTTGGTTAGTAGTTGGGAAGGGGGGATTCCTCTAAAGATATGAGGTAAGAGCTAAGAAGTTATATCATATGAACTAAAGGTATGTAAAAGGGGTTTTAAATTATTGGGAGGGGCTCATTCCTAAGCTTAGAAATTGTACATGTGAATAAATTCTTGAGCTTAACCTTAGGAATAAGTTGTATATGAAAATCCACCCCTATGTTATATCACAACACATTGTGATGATGTAGATCTGCAGAGAAGAAGACCAATGACTATGGGGGAATATGTTGGGAAAAGATGCGAGGAATAAATAAAATTGGTCACTAGTGGAATGGGTTAAGTGTAGAATAAATCAGCGGTTTGATGAAAGGAAGAAAGGAGATCTATGGTCGAAGGAGATTCCTCAAATGGAACTTGCACATAGGAAATAAATTTTTCTATCAGCCGAAAAATTTACACTTTACACAGATAAACGGTGGAGATCTTAGTGGAGAAATAATCTGCGGCTGATATGAATTCCATTGGGTACATTCAAGGTAGGAAAAAATTTTCAAATCGGCAAAAAATGATATAGGGCACATGTTTTAATGGTCGTGATGAAATCCCTATCTAGATCAAGGGCTCATAATCATTCCGTTGATGGAAGGTGCACGAGTTAAAAAAAATTATGAGTAAGTAAAATTGGTTAAAGGACCATCATGATAATTGGTGCATATTTAATGAGAGAAAGATCTACGATCCTTGGTGATTCCTCTAAATAAACATGCACGAGAAAAAATGAAGAGATCCTTAAAGGAATAGATTAAAGTGGATCATGAATGAATGGTTGAGATATAGGGAGGTCCATATCTATGGTGTAAAATCATTCAGCTGGGAGAAGATGCGAACCTGTTATGGAGATAAGGCTGGGCGAAATATTAAAGGGAAAACTTGATCTATAGTGTAAATTTACGAAAGATAAGATCAAGGGTCAAGTTTTAATCCACTAAATCTAGGTGCAAGTCAGTTATGAGGTGAACTTGTGGTGTTAATACAATGAATAGATCTATGATGGCAAGCAAATCAGATATAGATATACGGTTGGGATCAATTCCACTACAAAAAGTTACCGAAGAGATAAGGATGGGAGATATAGCGAAAGTGATAAGTACATGGGTAATTGGTCATCAAAATCAATGGTTCAGGATAAAATGGACTAGATCCATGAATAGGAAAGGATTTGGATGAATAATATGCATGACCAATAAGAGAATAAAATAATATAAAAGCATAGCACATGGATTTGGTTTATTTGTATGTTTATGCATTGAAAAGAGAGATATCCAGACTATGTAGAAGAATCCAAATCAGATGAATATGTTTTCCACTTGTCAAGAAATGAAGTGGGTCATTTTTATCTTACCAAGAGTTATTTAAACATTGAAAATGTAGAAGGAATGGAGGCTTAGGTATTGGAATATAAAAATATTGAGGAAGTCTTTGAAGACAACGATTGTGAAGCTTTTGATACTATCTTGTCTATTAGTTCAATAGATCTATTGGAAAATAAGTGAAAGGTCCTCAAAGAATAGGGAACCGATGTCCATGGAATTTTCGTGTCTCATTTCCATTTTTTCAGTACTGAATAAACCCTAAACATTCAAGAATGTATTGACTGGTGCACTTGTAATTACTCCTCTTCCGAGAGGGTTATTATGGACATTGATAATTCTAAAATCGTCTGTCCTGTCAATTCATTAGTAGTCCAGGACACATTTTCTGTTCCAGCTACTTTTACCCAACTATCTGAAGAATTTAGTGAAGAAATCCTAATTCAAACATTCAGAGAAGCTACTATAGATAATAATAAAAATTTCTTCAATACTTGTTTCAAATCAGATGTCTCCTTGCAAAACCAAGCCTTTCCTATTGGTTAAAATTTGTTTATTGATGAAACATAGTCTATCATTTCCATGATTAGCCAGTTTCTAGGTTTATATACTATTAGGTATGTTACTGAGTTCATGATGAGTCTATTGTTCAAATTAAGTACTGGAAAAATCAAGTTCGTTGAGTCAGGTCAGTCTCGCTGCATTAAATTTGATGAGTTCTTAGCTGAGAGTATCCACTCCTTGTTAGTGAACTTCCACTATACCAGTTTTTTTAGATTTCAATCGTATTTGGTGAAGGCATTTCTATTCTTTAATGATGAGAACTTCCAATTCCCAGAATTTCTTCTCACTGATGAAATGAGTAGTAATTTTGGTGAGCATATGAATTTTTTTATGCATGAATTGTACAAGATGTTTTTCCAACAGAAGTTTCTTAGGGTGTTACATCTTATGAAGGAAATATTACAGTTTTCCCTTGAGAAAAGGACTAGAGAATGGTTTTTAATGAAGAAGGGACTATAATAAGAGTATATGGATTTGTTCATCCATGTTGGAGGAGCTACAAGGTAAAGCCGACTAGACTAGTTAGCTGACTAATTAGAGATTAGATCGGCCTCCATAGGTCGTGTCGGTTGACTGAACCGACAAGTAGTTATTCATAACTATTTTGTAATCATATATATATGCTGTTGAGCTAGATACAAACTTTTTTTGGTTGTGATGTTTGTATGAACCCACATGTGTTATTGTGTAATATAAGATGTTATTTTAACCTACTATCCTTTTCTCTTGTCTTTGTTATGATTATATGATTCTTTTTGTGTATTATTGGTAGCTTAGTGATTTGAGTGATTACAACATTGGTTATGTTTCTAGTAGTACACATACGGATGAAATGACCATTAGCAGATAATATTAGAAAAAGATATTAAGGACTGGTGGGAGCGTAAGATCACAAAATATCTACAGAATTACGCTCGAAGAAACAAGATGACTGTTTCCCAGGAGAAGGAGAAATTCTTCACTGAAACACATGAGAAGTTTGTAGAATATGTGCCTCAGTTTCTAAAGAAATTATTGGATGAAAAATCCGGTGGAAATTAGGGACCAAGAATTTCTCCAGAAATAGATTAGAGGAGGACACACAAACCTATTAGAGTGGTTTGAGAAAATTGTAGATGAGTTCTGTGAAGAATGTGTTGTAGAAGAGAGAGTCTCTATTGAGAGAATCAATAAGAGGTTATACAACGATCTGACTGAGTATTTTCTTTGCTCACTGCCAACTCTATTATTTAAGCTCCCAATCGATATGGGAGTAGGACATATTGTCGAGCCTCTTCCATCACTAATTGAACTACCATCAAATACTAATTGGGTGGAGAAACAGAAAGAATGGGAGAATTGTATTGCAAAAAGAAAGTGAAAGTACTTCTTGAGAAAATATAGAAAACTATCCAATATTACTAAAGTGTCAGGTAAGATATGGGGGGTAGCTGGTCATGTGTCAAGGTAGAGTAGAAGGATTCTAGTCAACTATAGAAGGAACCACTAGTGATGAAAATTCAAGCCAAGAAATAAATAATTTAGACAATGACTCACAAAAGCACTATGGATTTGCAAAAAATATAAAGAGATAAGAGGAAGAAGAGAATGGAGGAACGCAGATACAAGTTCGTTGCGCTATAGAGAAGAATGAATACCAAGGTGACTAAACATGAAGGAAATCCACCATAGTCGGGTCATGACCGACAAGAATAGGGCGTATATGATGAAGAAGTATCAACAATGGAGGAATATTTGTGGATAGAGCAGCGAGAATATCTCTAGATAGAGATACCATAGGATATAAGACCTCTATCTCTGATAAATTGAAACCTAAGTGCTTGAGTGTAGGACATTGTTGAGGAATACGTAAGGCTAAAAGATGGTGAGTTCGGTGTATGGAGTTGACTAGAAGACAAAGAAAATTATGTCAACCATTTGGTAATCCTTCGACCTAAGGAAGGAATCTGGGTCACATTCCAATCTTACCCATGTAACTGAAGTATTCACCTACTCTACGCAGGACATGAAGGAGAACTCCCCTTGCTAAACATAGATTTAGTAAATACAGAGAAGTCAGATTCACAAGTAAGAATATCTGAGATACAACAATTGGCTTGGACATTGAAAAAATAAGTAGAACTAATTCAAAAACTTGTCGAGGAGGAGCCGACAAACAAAACTCTGACAAGAACAAGAGTTCCATCAAAACTAGTTGTGCACAACACAGAATCACAGAAAGTATCCCATCACCCCGACCACCTCCTAAAGGATACTTCGATGTTGATGATATGGGGAAATACATAGTACACATCCCCCTCTATAAGGGTGATGAGGATCCCAGATGAAATTGGTTCATCTGTGAATCAACATGGGAAGCTAAAGCTGTCACGAATGAATACAGACAGATGGTGTAGTTCGTGGGTACCTTGAGGAAGTGAGCACTGACTTGGTATATGATGTATACTGAGAAAAAACCTAATGCAAGCAAAGCGTAAATCAATCAACAGTTCTTATCCTTCTTCCAAACACCAGATGCAAAGCAACTAGCGGCAAAAAAATTAAAAATGGTCATTTAGAAACCTACAGAAACTGTCTGGGACTAAGATAAGTGATGGAAGGACCTATTGATCTAGCTAGATTATAATATTGACAAAAAAATATTAGTTCAATGGTTTCTTACAGTACTTATACAGAATATCTGAAGACATATAATTCTAGACACATTCAAAACATATGAAGAAGCACTCACGAAAGCATTGCAGGTCAAGATGGATGATGACTATCTAGGACACCCTATCGACAATCGTATTGAAGAACAGTTAGAAATAGTGAAAAAATCGTTAAGGGAACTAAACCTCAAAGGAAAATATATATGGTGCACGAAGTACTTAACTGTCAGCCTTACCAAAGACAATTGTCGACAAGACATCATCCGACAAGATGTTTGCTTTGTTCAAACAAACTTTTTTTGTGATATCTTCCAGGAACATGGGATCCACACAACAAAAGACTGTCCAATCAACATGAAGAATGGAAAATATTTCTGGTGCACAATCTACGAAGTAAAAATCCATACAACAGCCGACTGCCATTTGAACCTGAAGAACTGAAAAAAATATCAGGAAGTATATCAAACAAATGTTGTCGCACAAAATAACAATGATAATATCCCAAGGAGAAACGAACAGAATGAGAAGAGAAATCATAAATATGAAGGTTGGAGATACAAGCACCAATATGACAATAATCATCATGGGGGATTCTCTAGTCGAGGTCAATTCACTGGAAGTTAGGACAACAGACCACGATGACCAATTCAGTGTTTCACATGTTATAACAAAGGTCACAAATACGCAGACTATCCTTATAAATATCAGACTGACCTAAAATTTTGTACTAGTTGTGGTGTGGGTGATCACTTGTTAGAGGATTGTCCCACCATGGTTGAAAAAATAAATAAAAAGAAAAATGTTAATGTCTTGTCATGTGTGAAAAAGTATGATGTAATTCATACAAACAATTTATATATAGTCACTAGAGAAGGAGCAGAAACCGGCAGTGATAATCTAAGATTAAGTAAAATAAAAATCAAAGATGACTATCCTGATCCGATAAAACAAAAAATTATACAATAATGCATCAAATATGTTTTGAGAATTTGCTAGATAGGAAGAAGTCAAAGATAGTTGACAAGATATATAATAGGAACTAATTAAATTGATACATAACAATAAATCAGTAGCACAATTTATTGATTTGTTATACAATATTAAAAACAAAACAAATATGAATAAACAAACTAAAAATATATGCAGCTTAAATAAAAAAGGAAAGAGTGATGTTGATCGACTGGTCAACCTAGAAATAGAAGGATATCACATTTGACAAGTTGTTCTTGATTTTGGATCCCAAGTGAATATTATGACATGAGATACATGGGAACAATTGGGTAGACCTTGACTTAATGAATCGGTCATATACTTAAAGTTAGAAGTGTAGAAATTCAGGCCTGCAGTAGATTAATTTCACCCACAACAATTAACAATTGATCATGCAAAATTATCAACAATGGAGACTGAATATGGAGCTGTAACACAAAATTATATTAACTGAGTGTACAATAGCCAACCCTGTAATAACAAAGGCTACTGAATATATAGAATACATGAGCAAATCGAATGCATAAGTAAGCATCCAAATCTAGCATAAAGCAGGCTTACCCAAAATAGGCAAATCCCCCATAGGTGTAAAAAGCTGATCCCAAATCTATCAAGGATCCCATGAATTAGCAAGGGCACATGGGAAAGCTAAAGAGTGGTCAAATGGAAGCTCATACATGCTTTTTCATGGAGGAAAGAGTGGAGGAGGAAGAGGCAACAAAGCTGATTCACCTCACCTAGTCTTGCTTTCCTATGTGCCTCACAACACTGAAAAAGCAGGCAATAAAGCAGAAAAAGCAGAAGGGCGCCTAGGAGGCCAGGAATAAAGAAAATTTGATTCCCAAGGCTTTCCAAGCACTCCATGAGTCAATAATGGCAAGTTTGACCTCTATGGATAGGCAATTATCAACTTGCACATGGTGGGACTCATGGACTAGGCAAATAAGAAAAAATAAATGAAATAATGTCTAAGTGGGTAAATACTATGGGTTGATTATTCTAACAAGAAGATCAAGGAATTATCAAACCTATTGGGGTCTGGATAAATGTCGACATGACCATAAAGGGTATCACTACAAAAGTTGATTTTGAAATATTAGACCCTAAGGAAGGATCCATCTCCTTCCCATCTTTGGTAGGTCGACCATCGGGTCCAAATATGAAGGTTCCAATTTCGTTAGACAAAGAACAGATAAATCTTAAATGAAATGGAAAGAAAGTAATTTTCCCCATTCATCCTTCTTAAGGTGAACATTGGACGGACCCAATAGATGAAGAAATCGACGTCCTACAGCTTTACGAAATACAAAATAACGGAGACTATATTGAGCCAAATAATTATGGTGAACTTCAATTGGGGAATGAAGACTCAATCATATATAATTCAGATGCATAATTATACGATTGGGAGATAGAAAACTATGAAAATCAAGCACGAGTATGTTGGACTATTCATGCCATATTGAAAAAACCAAATCGATAATATTTTTCCCTATCCATCATTCCAAAGATATTTGAAAGAAAAATTAGGGAATACCCTTCTTTAGCACCAATTAAAACAAAAAATAAACAACCTCTCCAGTGAAAAGAAGGGGAATCACCAATACTCGATATCAAATAAGTTTCCAAAAAATTAGGTGATTATGACTGACTCTAAAGCCTGGTTGAAATATTTATAGTTCAAGCTGCTCGTTTGTGGGATATCCATCAATTGATGCTACAAACATGGACAATAGCTTCGACATACTTCATCGAAATATTCAGCGGAAGGAAGCTAACTAAACAGGCACAAATACCAGTATTCACACAAGGAAAAGACCTTGAAAATCAGATAAGTATATGCAAAAGGGAATGGAGAATACTTGGGTACAAATATGAGCGAATATGGCCACACCTATTCCCATCCACACTCGATGATTTACCAAATAAATGCTATAATATGGAAGAAGATCAAGGTGAAACATTCGTATGGTAGGAAATTAAAGAAAATTTTACTAAAGACTTTAAATTCATACCGAAAGATGACAAACTGGTTGAAGCAACGAAACAAATAAAAACATTTATACAACCAACTAATCATCAGCCTCCGACATAAAATCATAACTGACTGAAAGCAACATGTAATAACATTCGGTTGAATAGAATACCACAATCGACAAGACTTCAACAGGAAAATGAGAATACACATGGAAAAGGATTTCAATCGAAATATGATCATCCAAAAACAGTAAAACCAATTAAAACAATATTTAAAGTCGAGTTGATCAAAAAATAATATATCGATAGGATGACAGCAGTAGAATTCCTAGCATCATTTCATCATTTCAAAGAGCGAAGTCGACAAATCAATGAAAGTAAGGTGCCATAATGGATGGACGCGAAGGTCAAGACCAAGGAAGTCGACATATATAATGACAACAGAAAAAAAAAATGGTGAGAATAGGTGACTATTGGGATGATGAGAAAACAACATAAATATTTAATCTAGTGAAATAATTCCAGGATGTCTTTTCCTGAGACTATAAATATCTTAAAGGGTTAGTACACGAAATGGGTGAAATGAAGATTGATATCAAACCTGATGCAAGACCTGTCAAGAAAATACCTTACAAATTGGCTCACAAATATAAGGAAATAGTGAAAAAGGAGATCAACAATATGCTAGCAGCAGGAATCATTTACCCACTCGACTAGTCGAAGTGGGAAATCCCAATGGTCATCCAACCGAAAAAGCATGATTCGACAAAACTGAGAATCTATGTTGATTTTCGGGAGTTGAATAAAGTCACCTTAACATATCCATCTTCGACACTATTTGCAGATGAAATCCTAAATGAATTCATAGGAAACGAGTGCTACTCATTTACAGATGGATTTTTTAGGATACAATCAAGTCCCGACTGCTAAAGAAGACCAAAACAAGACGACATTTTTCTATGAATTCAGGTAATTTTCTTACAGAGTTATGCCATTTGGGTTAAAGAATGTACCGGCTGTATTTTCAAGGAGAGTTTTCAAAACATTTTAGGAATACATTGATAAAAAACTGGATGTATACTTTGATGATCGGACAATTTACTCCATGTTGAAATATCATTGCAAATGGATAAGACTAACGTTGGAGAGGTGCTGATAGATTTAACCTTCACTCAATATAAATAAATGAATCCTTTTGACTACCATAGGAATTTTATTGGGACATATTGTATGAAAAGAAGGAATCAAAGTCGAATTTGCAAAAATAAAAATCATTGTTGACTTGAAACCTCCAGTCAATCCAAAACATGTCAAAGTGTTATTAGGACATACTGGCTATTACAGAAAATTCATTCGTCACTATTTAGACATGACCTAACCCTTAGAAGAACTATTAAAATAAGATGAAGGGTTTGAATGGAAAAAAGAATGTGATGCATCCTTTGACACTCTAAAAATAAAATTAGTCAAATCACCTATTCTCATGTTTCCAAATTGGTCATTCAAATTCCACGTACATATTGACGCATCAGGCATAGCAATAGGCGTAATCTTGACACAACCTAGAGATGACAGGATGGACTATCCAATTGTATATAGAAGTAGAAAACTAAAGAAGGCAGAATGTAACTATTCCATGATAGAAAGAGAGGCATTAAGAATGTTATGCACTCCAAAAATACTGAATTTACCTACTAGATAACCCTTTCATATTCTACACAGATCCAAGCATTAAAATACTTGGTAAACAAACCTTTACATCATTGAAGAATATGTCATTGGTTGTTACTATTCCCATAATTTGAGTTTGAGGTAGTAGTCCGACTAGGAAAGCTAAATGTCAGACCTGACCACTTGTCATGAATCGACACAAGGGAGGAACCGACAAGAGTTGAAGATGATCTTCTGGATGCACACCTATTCCGAATAGAAGTTGTACCAACAGAACTAGAAGAAATAGCTCAATTTTTATAGAATGGTCAAGCACCTGCAAGTATGAGCACTAAAAGGAAACAAATTCTAGCAATGAAAGCTGTGCCATTGAACAGTCCAATTAATAGATTCCTATATAAAATGGGCTTGGATGAAGTACTCCATCGATGCATATTAGAACATGAAAGACAAAACATAATACATGAAGCACATTATGGCCTAGTTGGAGGACATTTTCAGTCAGACTAAGGTGAACAAAAGTTCGCTCACACAAAGATTACCAAAATATTTGGAATATTGAATAAGCCATAATAAATCATTAGAGGAAATTTGAGGTCTAAAATGAGCCTCCTAAAATAAAATAATATTTATTAATTTTGGAGGAAGAATGAAAAAAACTACTTTTTTGTTCATATTTTCGACATATCTCCATGTGGTTTTACTCAAATTCTGAGCAGGAGAGATCTTTGGATGCAGAATTTAATTCCACATCCAACGAGTATCTACACTGCATACTTTTGATGGACCCCACTACCCCAAAAATAAGAAATACTTGAAAAAATGTGATGATGATTCATAATGTTTTTTCAAGTATTTCTTATTTTTGGGGTAGCGGGATCCGTCAAAAGTATGCAGTGTGGATACTCGTTGGATGCAAAATTAAATTATGCACCCAAATATCTCTCTCGCTCATAATTTGAGTAAACAAACAGGGAGATATGTCGAAAATAAGAACAAAAAAAGTAGTTTTCTTTTATGACAAATATGTCAATTCAACCATTATGGTTCACTCATTTTATTGAAATTCTATTGGTTCCTGAATTCCAACTCACAAAATTTATTGTTAGCATGTTTTCTTATAAGGCCCATTTTAGACCTCAAATTTCCTCTAATGAATGTATTTGTATTGATGATAGGATAAGTGATAAGATAAGATAAAGGATGATTACAATGGTTGATAACCCGTCTATTAAATAGGGCTTGGGAATTATGATTGAAAGGTCATGTCCTTTCATCTTAAGTATAATTAATTATGTTTATTATTAATTATTTAATTATTATATTTATTTTATGTTCGTTACATTGCCTTCCACTTAAGGGAACCTTTGTCCTCAAACATGTATTGACATTAATGTCTGTTTTACTTTAATATTGTCATCTAGGGATCCTTTTCCTTTTTGTATTTGAGACATTTGAGGAGATGAGCTGATACAAATTACAGATTCCCTAGGAGAATTGTCACATCGTATCTTTTGTGGTCCATCCCAGATCTATTTTTATCAGAGCTCTGAGATCTTTTTGTGGGACGATTCGTCTCAATTGTTGCTTAGTATGTCGATATTTTTGCATGTCCACATAAGTCTTCTATGAATTTTCATTTTGACCCTGTTGTTGGTCAGAATACCGATTATAATTAGGATGTTTGTAAGGTTTAAGTGTTGTTTGTTCTTATTTCTTTTGGATTGTGGGGAGGACTATCTTCACTTCCTCGATTTTATTTTTGGATGCATTTTCCTGGATCTATGCTTCTTGGTTCTCCAGTAGATTGTTGTGATTCTGCATCTTTTCGATTCTTTCATCTTGCAACTTTTTTTAATTTCTAACTCCTTGATTTGATTTTGTAGTTCTTGATTATGATTATTTAGACACTGGTTTTCTTCTTTCTTTCCTAGTATTTTTCCTTCGAGATCTTCATCGGCATGTTCCCTCTTGCTACTGCTTTTCAATTTTTTTATTTTTGTAATTAGGGTTTTGTTATGATTTCTTAATCTGAAAATTTCTTTAGAATTGTTGAATATTGTTTTATTACTCTTTGCAATCTCCATATTGTGTTCCTTTTTATAGTCATTATTTTGTTGTTGAATAAATTTTATCTGTTGCCGATACTGGTCGACCACTAATTCTTGATATGTTAATCTCTATCATGTGTGCGTTAGTTCTTCATATTTGTCGTTAACGATTTTGTTCAAGCGTATTATTTATGCTTCGCAATTACGTATTTATTTTTTTATATATTGATTTTTTTGTCTCTAATTGATTTCACTTTCGTCTTTTAATTTCTCAATTTGGGTAGACAATTTTTCTATATGATTTATCTGGTCAGAAATTTTTTGTTCCTTGCGTTCTTTTTTAATCTTATGTAATTTAATAAATATTTCTGATTCCGTATTCATGTCTTGTAAGTCTTCATTGTCTCTTCAATAACGTGTTAACTTGGCTTCTAATTTCTCTATATATAGTTGCAAACTGAATTCCATGGTCTCTGGCTTCTTTAATGATAAATGGCTATCGATTTCTAGATGAGTCTTCCTTGGATTTTGGTTTCTTCAACGATATATAGTATTGACTTCTTATCTTCTTTTCTTTTGCTTATTCGATGATAGAAGATCTTTCTTTTTTTTATACTTTTTTTTTATAATAATAAATATTATTATTATTTTATATAAACTATATAATATTTGTATCTAGTTTTTTTTAAACAAATATTATAATAAAGAATTATATATATATANATGTTATAATATATTGTTTTTTGTGCAGGTAATGGGGAGTGATGATGTGAGGAATGGTGGATGGAGGAGGAGGCGACGAGGATAGAAGATGTGGTGGAGGAGGTGGAAAAGGGTGGTAGAGGGAGTTGCGCAGGTGGAAAGGAAGAGATGTGGAGTAGGCAGCATGACGTGAAGGAGGACGCGGGGATGGAACATGGTGGGAAGGTGGAGTAGGTGCGCAGTGTGAAGGAGGATGTAGGTTGGGTGGAAGGAGAAGACCACGCGTGTGGGCACTGGAAACTGGTGCAGCGAGGTGGATGTGGTGGAGGGTCGCGTTGTGGCTGTAAGGTGGAGGATGGTAGAGAAGGGAAGGGTTTGAAGGGAGGTGGAGAAGTGACGTGAGGGAGATGGGGAGGGAAAGGAGCACCAACGAAGCAAAGGGAGAAGAGGAGAGAAGATTGCAATTGTTTTTTTTTGTTTTTTTCTTCTTCGTGTAGATGGTAGATGGCCAAGGGACTTTTGGTTTGGTCAAATACTAGAAATGAGATAAACTCGCAATATGATGGATAAGAGCCTGAAATCAGTGAGGATCGAGGAAAGGTCAACTCTGATACCACATGAGGGAAACAAAATTTTGCTCACACAAAGATTACCAAAATATCTGGAATATGGAATAAGACATAATAAATAATGTATTTGTATTGATGATAGGATAAGAGATCAGATAAGATAAAGGATGATTACAATGGTTGATAACCCACCTATTAAATACGGATTGGGAATTGTGAATGAAAGGTCATGTCCTTTCATCTTAAGTATAATTAATTATGTTTATTATTATATTTATTTTATGTTCATTACATAGGCAAGACTACTAAAAAGATCCACCAGTCATGACTATGGTTTCCGACATTACACAAGGATTGTCGAAAGTTCGTTAGTAAATATGATCGTTGTCAATGTTTGGGCCGACCTCTACCTAGTAATGAGATTCCCCTAATATCAGTAAACCAAAGTTAAACGTTCAAAATTCAGGCTATCAAATTTATAGGACCATTTCCAGTTCCAGCAAGAAGGACAGGTGAATGCTACATCATAATAGCAGTCAAGTACGTTACTAAATGGGAAGAGGCAATACCTATCGAAACTTGCTCTAGTGAAGTAGCTGCCAAATTCATATATGAAAACATAATTACTAGATTTTGTTGTCCATTGAATCTAATTAGTGACCAAGGATCACATTTTATCAACAAAACTATTACAACATTAACAAAGTAGTTCAAAATCGGCCACAGAGAAAGTACAGCTTATCACCCTTAGTCTAATAGGGAAATAGAAGCATTTAACAAAACCCTAACAAGAGGCTTAACAAAAATTTGTAGCACTGACAAAGACGACTGAGATGATAAAATACCTACTATATTATGGGCATATAAAACAATATACAAGCAATCTACAGAACAAACACCGTTCAAACTAGTATATGGCCAAGAAGCAGTCGTCCCCCTTCACTTTCGACAAGAAACACCAGTGATAGCCAACCTACTACATATTAATGTCAAAAAATCAAAGAAGGAGAAACTAACGCAACTATATAAAATATAGGAAGACGTACTGATGGCTATACAACATCTAGAAATTCAGAAACAACAACAAAAAGCATGGCACAACTGAAACATCAAAAACAATAACTTGTCAGTTTTAGATCTTGCATTGCTATATAATAGCCGGGTAAAAGGTAAACCGAAGAAATTATACACAGAGTGGATGGGACCCTACATCATTGAATAAGTCAATTCCAATAGATCAATCCAACTGAGAACGTTACAAGGAACAATATTTCAAAAATTGGTTAACAGTGCCTGACTAAAGCGGTACGAAAACTAAAGAAAATCCTTAAAAAATCAGTTCCATAACTACTAAACAAAACCTATAAAAACCTAAAAACAACAAAAATAAACAACCTAGAAAGATAAAAATGACAGGGAAATACTCTCATGGAGGAAGTATCAGCAACTGACATTTTATCCATCGACATACCGACTATCGACCACATAATCGACAATTTCAACATCATGGACATAGACAAGAGGATCAAAAAGTCCAATCAAGTCATCCTGACTACCGATAGAAGGAGTGCCAAAACCATAGTGCATTAAAAGAGCTATCAATAGAGCATCCTTTTCCATCATATCTTCCATTAATACATCCATCGACAAAATATCCACCCTCACCACCTACAAATACCACATCAGACAACGAATTCATATCATTTTACAAAGATCTTGAGAGACAGAGTTACCAAACCCATGAGATCAGTATACCTATGCAAAAACTTGAACTTACAACCGACAAAATGGAACCAAATAAAACCAGATCTGTGACCACGAAAGCAAAGGATTTGCATTCTGGTGCAACCCCATTGATAAAAATATTAGAAAATATCAACAAGGCCAAAGTCCAGGAAACATCTTAGGAAATATTATGGGAATAAATTAAGAAATGGTCCTATGTAGACAAAAAATTCATAGAAGAAGCTTAGAAGCTACACGCTAGAACTATTTTGAGCTATATCAACGTACCAATCATGGAAAGCTTTGGCAGGATGAAGGAGATAATAGCTAATTTGATCATTAGTCGATATCAAAATGGGAAATTTTACTTAGATAAAACCGTTGAGAATTCGATGAATTTATTTACCAGCTCATAGGATTGTGTAACAAAGGTGAGCCTGTTCCTGTCGGGCCAAGGATGGAACTGATAAAAAAACTTACAGGTACACCGAATGGAAAAAACTCTATAGGGATGATAATATTTCAAATCAAGGCCACAACACCCAATATGGTCACCAAAATTGTGTCCACGTGTCTAACTGTTACAGGGCAAGGGTGTGATTTGAGGCTCGACATGCTGGAAGACGTAGAAAGCATAACCGAAAGAGGGAAAAGCTATTGTTGGGCTCAATATGTAGCCAACATGATAAAAAAAAATCTATCAAAAATGTTAGGAAATAGACACAATGATCAGATTCTCCTCACTAATCATATGCATTTCTATGTTCGACTTATGTCATGCCAGAGACAAACCATTTCTAGAACCAAAAAGACTCCACATGTGGTGTTTGAAACCATTTGGATGAAAATTCACTGGAACTCGAAGTAGCCAAAGTGCTACTAGAAAATTGGTTTTAGAACATAAAAATCGAAAAAACTAGATGGAGGGTGCCTCAAAACATATGAATAAGTCTACCACCAACAATGCACATTCAGTTGGAACTCGAACATACTACAGTCAGGTGTATGCAGGGAGCCGCAGTGAAGGATAAACACCTTGAATACTACCCAACAATCGAGGATATTTTTAAATATTTGGCCCGACAGTCCAACACTAAGATGTCTATACTCGCGATGGCGAAGAATACCAACCAACCAATTGTCGAACCCCTGACCGACCAAGAGAAAGAAGAATATTATGAAGTACACCTTCATATCAGCAGTTTTACTTCGGAAGACACCCTGGCAAAAGAGAAAAATCCTCTTCCTATTGTAACAATATCACAACCATAGAAATCCCTTGCACTAACCGAACAACAGGAGGGTGAAAATACAGACGAAGAAACACAATCCGACAAACCTGAGTATGCTCTAACGAAGCAAAATTTCCAAAAATTAGCTTAGCAAATATCAAAGTCATGGAAGTAGAAAGATAGTCGAGCAACAGGGAAAGGGAAGCATAAACTCATCCTTCCAGAAGAATCAGAGGACAAAGAAGAATTACTTTTCAGAGCTGTCGACATCTTGGAGGATGATGCCAAGAACAAAATACCTGTTGAGATGCAGTTCAAATGCTTCATAGTGGATGAAGCAAAACAAGAAAAATCTAAAAAGTAAGAGTCTCTAGCCCCCCTGAAGTTGACACTATTGATTTAACTTCCACCCCTCCACCCCCATTCTCAACCAAAATAACATAATAAGAGACACTAGAACTAATTGATGTTGCCTCACCAAACCCCTATAGAGATATAATACCTGAAAATTTCAAAGAGAAAATTGATAAAAATGTTGACCTACAACACTTTATCAATAACCTTCCCAACCTGTTCTACAATTTCCATCAAATAAACACCATCCACCAACTCACCGAGTCAAGTTCTATGCGACGAATTCTCACCCAACAACTCAACCAAGCATCCCTAGAATAGAAATTCATAGGAATAATCAAATCCTCATTCATCCAAAACCTCGACAAGTCATCCCACATTGTCGCAACCAAAATTTCATCATTCACACCTTCTATTCCAAATCATCCATCCTTGGATAAATAAGATGAGGGATCAGTTGTGCTTGATGGAAATGATCAAGTAGAAACACTAGCAATAGATCAAGAAATAACCAACCTCATTGAATCTGAAGAAACCAAAAACCTTGTTGACTTACAAACTGAATTCAAAAATCTTATGCTAACAGGTGACTATCTGACCACTCCATCAACCCCAGAAGATCCACTATCACCTACACCACCACCAGCTTCAGCCCCACCTCCAAATTTATATTTACATTCCACACCACCGAAAGTTGCACAAACAACCACATACCTCATTCAAGAGATACATTCGGTATATCCCAATCTACTAGAATATTAACCGACATGAGAGAAACATCCAGAACAACAACAACCCAAAACAATACCAGCAGGAGAAGAGGTTTCACATCATCATTCCCGACACAAAATAAAAATAAAAGAGAAAAAGAATAAATAACATGAACAACAATTGACACAATCAACATTACAGCAGATACCGACAGTTACCCACCTAGATAATCTAGGATCGACTAGTGCAGTTGAGACACCAAAAATTAGGGATAGAGAAGTGGATCAACTGTTGGAATCCCTCCAAAGAAGAAAGAATAAGAAAAGAAAAAAAAAATAACAAATTGAAAAACTTAAGGAACATCAAATAGAATTCCTGACCAAATGCAGGAATTTGACACAAACAATGCTACTGAGAGCAACATAAACCGACACTGGCAAGCCACTGGAAAAATATTACCAGTTGTTTGAAAGTGTCATATCCAACCTTCACACACATCTATAGGAAAAGAAATATGAAAAAATAGAGGAAACTTTTGTTTTACTAAGACATCAATACACATCATTTTCAGAAGCTTACAGACTACTCCACGAACACTTAGAGGAGTCTACTACTACAGAGGATGTACTAAGAAATTGGTATACCTATTATGGCCAAGTATTGCAGCAAGCCCGAGAGACTCGCGAGCATATCAAAACATTGGAGAATCAAGAAGGACTTTTAGAAGAAATGAATAATACGGTACAAGATCAGATAGTACTAGAAACAACAAAGATAGAGAAATTAGAGAAACATGCATATCAGTGTGTAAATCAAGCAATCCCTGGTCTTGACACGCTCAATAATATTTTCCTACATATGAAGAGACTACTCGACACAACAGAAGAGAAGGTTCAAATTTTGGGACCCAACATGATTAATATTATAGACCTATCAATTCAAGAGAAGATGTCAACCTTGTTAAGCATTACAGCCTTGACTGTCGATATTCATAAATCACTCCGCAACTGGACAAAATTTCAGCATCAACTAGCAATGACAATAGAATCCATTGTGGAGATTTGTGTACATAAACGACCATCCATTCACCAACACAGTCCATGAGACAAAACAATTGTAAAAGAATACTTAGACATTTTATTTTTTTACCTCCCCTGTTTCTTCGAGAAGAGGAAAGATTTTGTTCCCGAGGGAGATGTTGGAGGAGCTAGCCAGTAAATCCAACTAGACTAGTTAGCTGACTTATTAGAGATTAGGTCAGCGTCCATAGGTCGTTTCGGTTAACTGAACCGACAAGTAGTTATTCGTAAATGTTAATCATATATATAGGTTGTTGATCCAGACACAAACTTGGTTCGGTTGTGATGTTTGTATGAATCCACATGTGTTATTGTGTAATATAAGATATTATTTCAAACTACTATCCTTGCCTCTTATCTCTATTATTATGATATGATTACTTATTTGTATTATTGGTAACTTAGTGATTTGAGTGATTACAACATTCCACCATATGTCTTACCAGCTTTCTTAACTCCCAAAATATTTTCTTTATATTTGATTAGACAGAAATTGATTGTTGAAAATGAAAACTTCATTAATTTCAAGAAATCACGTGAGATTAAATTTCCATGGGTAGTTGGTCCATTCATCATAAAAAGCAAGGCTCCTTTTTTGGTGGTGAAAAATTTGTTGAAGGAAATGAAATTTAAAACTGATGCAATTGTTAATTATGATCCCCACTATGTTATATCCATAATAAGGCAAGTTAACAAAACTAAACCTTTTGAACATCATGAACTTGAAGGTATGGTTGAGAGTTCCGATTGGATGGATTATCCTCATGAGACATAGAGGGATGAGGATATGCAACAAAGTTACACTTCATTAATGAAGTATTCCAGTTCCATACAACCATATCCTTCAAGTATTGTTCCAACAACTGAGAATATTACACCCATAGAAAGTCACTCTGAAATGACTAATAAGAGAGACTTCTCTAATGCTATGGATACAAAAGAAGAAGACACTGATAAGACACAAATAAGTAGAATATTGAGGAAACAATGTAGATAGTATAGGTATCATATGTCAAAGGAAATAAAAAGAACATAAAACTCAAAGGACCATCCTTTGAAATCAAGGAATATGCCTTCTCAGAGACACCTAAAGACTCCACTTGTCAGTTCAAAACCAGAGCTAAGTTGTTTGACAAGTATAGATATGAAATATGTAGCTACAAATGAGTATTTGAAGCTGTATGGAGATGTCTAAAAAATATTCAGCAAATATGTATCCTTGGTGACTGTCAGATAGCACACTCAGAACACCCTTAACTTGACCTTAAAAACTAAAAACAAAGTTGTTGAAATGAAGATGAGTCTAGAAAACATTCGAATTCTTGATATGATTCATTTGCATAAACATACGAGAGACCTGATCTATAATGACTTGCTGAAGGCTACTTTGAAGGTGTCTAGACTGCAATCTAACAAGAGTAAGGTCGAGAATCATCTAAGGCAAGATAGGGTTGAAGAAAAAGCACATTACCAAGAAATAAAGAAGGTTCAATGTGACTTAATAAATGTTGATAATGAAGCTAAAAAGGGAGAAACTACTCAAAATATGCTAAATGAAAAAACGAGCACCGGAGAAGGAACTAAATGAAAAGGGTAAAGAGCCTAAATTGCAAATTATCTCACCTCCTGCATAAGTTAACATAGACTCTGTTGTACAAGATAAGTCTCAGGTTAGCCTGAGATATTTAGAGATAATTGGATTGAAGAACCAAAATAAGAATTTGGAGAAGTTGGCCTTGAAGAGAGAATAAGAGAGGAAAACCCAAGAAAAAATGTAAATATTTGTCCGATAAAAATGAGAAAATTATGAAACAGGTAACATGAGAGTTAGTTGTACAGGGAGATAAGAAATCATTTAGGATGCTCTTATAGCTGAAGTAGACAAATTAAGGCCTTACCTAGACTATATTTTGGACAAAGAAATTGTAATACAATCTTCCAGGTAGAGTTTAACATCAGTAAAAGAAAGGTTGAATAAAAATCCCATAGAGACTACTAACAACACTATTCGTTTCTTCAATGGTTTGACAGAGGATGAAATAAAAGTGGCAAACATCAAATGAATAATTTACATTATCACTAGGGTAAGGAAGTTCATGATTAAACATCAACCTTTGGACACTATGGAAACAAAAATTGGCATTATGAACCATGATATTAAATTGTTTATTGAATCAATTTCCCCATTATGCAAGAAGGGTTTACCTTTATTTTAAGAAGAGAAGGGAAGATTTTTTTCCCAAAAGGAATATCATGATTGTTTGATCGAATGCAGGCTAGATCATAGACATTTTGAATAGATGAAACAATCACTTTTAGGAAAGGTAATAGTGGATAAGTTAGCAAATGATTTTGAAATACTAATTACCTTTAGAGCCACCTATGCGCGATTGCCATATTTTTCATATAGATGCCATGTGGAATTGAGAGTTATGGGGAAAGAAATAGCCAGTGGGGACCTTCTATCTACTGATCAGTGGAAATTGGTTGAAAAATAAGGGATATCCAAGTACAATCTGCATGAATGAAGATTGTCGAAGACCAAATTTTTGAAGACTAGTTAACTAGGAGTTTAGTTTATTTTCAAAAAATAGTTATTAGTTAAAAATATGTAGATGAAAGTTGTAAAAGGAAGTTATTTCCTATTTTTATAAGTTATTTATTCAGCTCATGCATCAATTTTGTATAAGAACAAGTTTTTGTAATGAAGCAAGGGTTGGAACCCATGAGATTTTGCATGTAATTAATACTTTTAGGGATTAATAAAGTTGCAGAGGAGAAGATGGACTTTTCAGATATTTATTTGTTGTCTTTGTTACAGTTTGTATTTCTTTTTCTTATGTGCATGTGTTTCCTGTTATTTAGTTCCATAATATTTTTCCTTTCATGTTCGAAAATGATTTTTTATTAGCACATAATTCATAATAATATGATCTATCTATTCCTTTACAACATTCACCAACCTGTTCATATAAAGTTAATGTTGGATTCACCCCAATTAGATTCCCACATTAATTAACTGTTCTTGATTTCTTCTATAATCACCAAGCCAAAACATTTTTACAGTAACAAGATTGCTACCTTTCCTTTGTTAGATTTTCCCATGCAGCAACCATGGTAATGATATTCTTGCAAATTATGACTCCGTGCCCAATGTAAATCTATTTCAACCACCTACAATCTTAATTTTAACTTTTATTTTCATATATCTAGCCTTGTGAAAAAAATATTGGGACATCCCTCTCTGGAGAGAAAGAAGCCACTTTTCTTTCATAAAGCTTGGTTTTGTGTCTACCTTGGGGTTTACCTTTTCACAATTGGGGGTAAAATAGGAGTGATAACATGGAATATAAAACTTCATCTATTCCTATGATACATAATATGAAGTTATTAATAGATTCATGGTATTTGAATCTTGAAGGAGTTATTCCCTTTATGTTGTCTATAGTTATTATTGTTGGAGACATTTACCACCATACACACTCATTTTGGTCAATTTGGCCTAGTTAAACCACTATCCTAAGTATTATTGACCTAATTGACATTAGTGGAGCATTAAATGACATCATCTAGATCACACCCATGCCTACCTTCAGTCAAGGAGGCTAACTTAGCCTTCTCCTACATTTGGGGAGGCTAACTGGAGCACTCCGGGGGTGATCTGAGTGTCATTAATTCACTTTATTTCTAACTGATGGTTACAATCAGTTAAATAGAGTAGTGAAGGACCCTCTCCTCATTAAATTTATTATTTAATGATTATTTAATGAACTGGAGTCAACAGGGGTGCCTCCAACCACTTCTGATGTTCAGTTACACTTCAGTTAACCTCATCGGGGTTCATTGGAGTCATTGAAGCGCTACCACTTGATGGTTGGATTGCTATGACATGTGTATAATCTCTTTCAGTTAAGACTCGGTCATTTATTGCACTCTGACTTCATTTAGGGCTCAGTTGAGTCAATTAGGGTTTTCATCAATGGTTAACTTGAGTGTTGACTATGGAATACATTCAGTTAAGCTAGACTCACTCATTCAATTCAAATGACCTTCTTAGGAATTCAAATCGCTTTGTCATTCATGCTCACAGCATGACATTGTATTGTATTACTCATTATTTGTGTGAATATACAGTGCGGCTACTCATTCTATAGCCCTTTTTCACCATTTTCATGAATTATTGTCATTAATCTATTGATGAGACTTTGTTTAGTCCCTAGATCAATGTACAAGTCTAATATGGTATCGAGCTCACAACGAGACGAAGCTAAATCTCTCAAAAACAAGCTTTTTGATAGATTTCTGCATGAAAATTGAGTAATAGCTCAAAAATCCAGCACTGCACAAGAAGCCAAGGCTTACCACTTAATACCCCAAGTAAAGAACTTGTTGATCAAGCTTGCTTGATTGACTATGTTGGGTGTGATGAAAGTGTAAAATGTGCAGGTTGTCTGACCTTACATTGCCCTTTCTGTTGTGATTTTCAGGTTTTATATAGGTGAAACATTTGCTCCAGCAGATCCAAATGGCCTCCTCAGTAGATATTTTGACTCCATACAATTTCCACTCATGGAAAGGAGGCATGGAGATTCAGCTGCACTCCAGAGGACTCTATAGGGTCACCATGGACACTGAACCTGAGCCTAGTTCTGCTATAGACAAATCAAGATTCTTGAACAAGGAGGATGAAGCCTTTGGATTCTTATGCCTCTCTATTTCCCGGGATCGTCTTTTCCATCTTTCGAGATTGAAGACTCCAAAGGAAATATGGGACAAATCAGAAACCCTATATGGAAACCAAAATGACTTGAGAGTTTGCCAGCTCGAAAATGAATTAATGTGTATCCATTCTTCCAATTTTGAGACATTGAATGACTTTTTCACAAAGTTCAAGAACACTGTCTTACTCTTGAAGGAATTGAAAGTGGAGAAGGTAGATGATCAGCTCATCCTCACCATACTCTCCAAACTTGGAACTAATTATTTAGTTTTTGTTTCTACATTCCATGTGGAGAAGCTCACAACCCCTAGATGGAAGATGCCTACACTCAATTCCTTCATTGATTCCCTAACAAGTGAACCTGATAAGCTTGTCCATATAGGGATCATCAGATCCTCCCATGATCAAGCCCTCCATGTGTTATAGTTGATTTTACCACACCAGGTGAATCACACTTGTATGGCCTTCCCCTATCCCTCTGCCGACTCCTTAGACCCCTTGGACAATTTTTTGTCCTTTGATGTTTCCTAGACCATCCCTAAAAACATGTGAAAATTTCTATACATGACTTTTAAACCCCTTATCATGTATATACACAGGTTTGACCCCTAAAACCACGTACATCGGGATGTGTACAAAATCCAAATCCTTTTGGAGTTTTCCTTGACATGGATCCGAATCACTTGTCTCCTGGCCATCCATATTCTTTGAGATTGCTTAGATTTGACCTTTCATTACCCCATTGAAAATCTATATAAGGAAACCTTTGGATACATTGAAGGCATGAGAGAATTGAGAGCAAAGAAACTATAGTACATTGTTGCCGAAACTTGTGCTTGAGTCTGCATCCCTTTGTCCCTTGGAGCACTTTGGTGTTCTTCCCAACATTTCCTTTTGCTTGTGAGCTTGCTATCGAGAGATGGAGGATTGAGGTGGTGGAGGCCCAAGTGGGGGATTCAGTTTCTTCGATTCACAGACGTGCCAACAGAGGTTGTATTCATTGTGATCTCTAATTTTATATTAATAGAAATGTCTTTTCCTATCCAATAATGTATGTTTGAATGAATATTTTATCCATGGATGATTTCAAATTCTTATACATTGTTGATTATATATGCTAGAGTATATATAACACCAATATATATAGTATGCTTGTCTTGCTTACTTGTGGTTGAGGAAGTGATTCATCAATTCAAGCTGAAGTTGGAAAGCTCAACGGGGATCTACTTCAACCATCCAGAATAAGGTACGAGGTTCGATCCTTTAGTGTTAGATATTTAATTTTTCTTGCATATTGGAAAGGATTGATTTCTGGGGTCAAGCTGTCTATTGTGGTACCCCAGGCCATAGGTATTTCTCTCCATAACAGAATTGGCGACTCCACTGGGGAGTTCCTAGTAGTTGTCCTTTGGGGGTTTCTATCGGCATTCAATGACTTTGAATTGCTCTTTTTTCTCTGTTTATGTGTTGGGTCTAGGGGCATGTTGGCCTGGTAGTGTTTGATTGGTGTGAAGTTGGTCTTATCTTGTCTGTTTGCCTTTATTTTTATGCAATTTTCTTCCTGTATGTGATTTTTAACTCATAGTCATGTATATACGCGGGTTTCATTGCTATATCCATGTACACACACGTGTTTACTGCGAACAGTCGCGTATGCCCTTAGTTTTTCCTTGTAGAGGAAGATTGATTGTTGCTGGGTGAATTTTGATGATTGTTGAGTCTCCTTTGATATTGCTAGAGTCAGTATAAACCCCTATTTTTTACCAAGGACATTTCTTTTAGGGTAAAATTTCTTTTTTGAAGAATGTTCTTGTCATTGCATTTTCAATTTTTTGTTTTGGGATTAGTGCATTATATTTATTTTACCTTAGTACTTTGCTTGAGTGCTACTTGATTGTGCTTATAGAGTCTGGGGGTTGTAGAACCATTCTTTTGCTTTAGTATCTCATTTTTATTTCAAAAATTCCAAAAATATTTGATTATAATTATGCATTGCATCTTGCATTTTGCATAGTACTTGCACTAGATTTGCTTTGAAGTATTAGTTGGGATTTCATAAAGGAAATATTGTAGTTATCATTTGAAGAAAATTGTGCATTTCACGTAGTAGCATACCCTATTTTTTCATGGACACAATGCATTTGCATTGATTGTTAGGTGTGCATTTTTCTTCATGTTGTGTCACAACACCATTGGTTGCATGGTCATCTACCTTTTTTGAGTAATAAAGCCAATTAAAATCAACACTTAAATAAAATGAACTATACTATTTTATTTGATAGGGTTCACAAACAAGATTAGGTTTTAGGGTCTTGGAATAGTTCAGTGTGAGTAAATTCTCCAAGACCACTAAACAACAACATGTATGTGTTTGTCTAGGTGAAAGTGTGAAATTCCTTGGTATAATTGGTGTTTCGTGGGATCCTCCTCTCAAAAGGGAGTTAAGCACGAGACAGTGTAAGTGGTTATTGATTGGGATGACCCCTAGTCATAACTGAGTAGCACCGGAGATATTTCTAGGATTGTATTCATATCTGGGGGCTCTTTCAAGAGTTTCGGGCTTTGCTACCTTGCCCATACGGTCAATCCCTCATGCGACTATCTTTCTGAGCATTGATTATATTAAGGTGACCTTACTTTCCTTACCTAGGATATCAAGGGGGTACTCTACAGGGGTTATTCTGTGGGTGTCCTGGCCAGGTTGGGGTCGGATAACACAGCCGCTTTACGCGTTGAAGATGAGGGCCACAATAATTGGTTATGTACCTCCGCTTGTTGTGTATGGGAGTCTCAAGCCTCTCCTAGGTGAGACATACCTTCTTCATTTGAGAGCTCATTTATCCTACCCTTGATTGCTTGTGTTTGGATTTAGATTTTATTGGTGTATGCTCTGTGCACATTATCTTTCCTAGGGTTTGCGTAGTTAGAGAGTCTTTTTGCATTTTTTGAGTCATTGTGGATTCAGGTGTGGCTCCTCGCCATTCTTGTCATTTAGTAGGACTTCCACCTTCTACATATCCTCCTCCTTTTGGAGAGAGAGATAAACAGTCCAGGCGGACTACTTCGCACATTGATTCACACATGATGGGAGACCATGAAGAAGGTATTCCTGAACCACCCTCTCCCATTCCAGTGGAATATGTGGAGTTTACTCCTATGTATGATCCTTCACTTGATATGACTAAGTTAGGTCCTATAATTTCTGAGATAGGTACTCTAGTTTTGATCCGCCATTGACGCATCGCCGGTATGGCATGCCAGAAGATGAGACTTATTATGAACCCACAAGCACTAGTTATGGTAGTTATGGTATGTCTGGTATTCCCACACATGATTTGGAATTTCATGTCAAGTTGGAGTTTGAGCCTAACACTACGCCTGGGGGCACTCCTATTCCTTACCATGTGGAGAGGTTTGGGAGCACAAGTCACATTGCACCTTCCATCCTAGAGGTGGAAGCTACATCACATATACCTCCTAGACCTAGGATTTGTGATCCTATTAAGATACCAGATCCAAGATGAGTGACTATAGGGAACACCACGTACATAGTTTCATAGATCCCTTCATCCTCAGTTCGTTGTTCTTCAAATTTTCATCCTCCACCTCATTCACATGGTCCTTCAGGCTGGAATGTTGCTACGAGTCATGTCCATACTGCTGTTACTCAACCAATTGTGTCTTAGGTTCAAGTACCGCCTGTTGTTTCGAGAGGTCGTGTTCATACTTCTAGAGGTCATGTTACTACTTTCAGAGCATATATTCCTACTTCCAGAATGTATATTCCTACTTCCAGAGCATATATTCCTACTTATGGAGTGTCTCATGGGACATCTCATGCAATGACTTATGGACCTTATTATGGGATGTAGTATGGACAAGGTTCTTCACCTTATGAGTACGGGTATCAACAACCCACTTACTCTCCAAATTACAGTTTTGTAGCCCCAAATAGTCAAGGTACAACAAATTATGGTGCTTCCATGCCACCTTACATGGGTCAAACAGGAGGAGGGCACTATGGTCAAGGCCATGGTGGTTATGGTAATCAGACCTATGTGAGTCAAAACTATCAAGGAGTGGTGCACAGACCTGCTCATCCTAGGCTCCCTTTCCTCGCAACGCTAAATCTTCCCGACTTGTTGAGATTGATGAATGATCCTGTATCTCATGACCCGGCTTGGCTGGCTGTCCCTACTAAGCTTCCCTCGGACATACCCAAATTCAAGGGCAAACCGGGAGAGGATCCGAGCAAACATGTTACTACCTTTCACCTATGGTGCTCTTCAAATTCCTTACACCAAGATTCAATCTATTTAAGGTTGTTTCAATGCACCCTTATAGGGCCTGCCATGAAATGGTATATAGAGCTACCTAGGGGGGCATTCTCTTTGTTCGATGACGTAGCGATGACTTCTTTTAACCACTTCTAGCTACCAGTGCGTTACGACGTTGGTACGAAACTCTTATCGACAATTCGGTAGGATAAAGTCACACATATCTCAGACCATATCCAAGAGTGGCATAGACAAAAGAGGTTGATTAAAGCCTTTATACCACCAGAATTCCTCCTCAAGTGGTTCCTTAAGTTGTTATTAGCTTATATAGCGAAGGATGTTTCTACATCCGGAGTGCAAAATGAGGAACAAGACATTTTTAGGGCGCATGAACTAGATTTGATTTATGCTCAATCCGGTTTTTTATATGAGATCATTCCCAATTCTCTACTTTCTAGTTTCGACCCCAAAGTTAAACCTGGACCACATGCCAATGGTATTGTTGGTTCTGCGAGTGTTAAACCTATAGATTCCATTTCAAAACAGGTCATTCAATTGTCAATCAACCAATCTACTTTGGGATAAGCCACGACTTCGTCTCAACCCACCCAAATAGCGAGTGTGCTTTCGGTGCAATCGTTGGACCAGAAGGGTAATCAGCAACCCTGAAGGAATAAAAAGAAGGGTAAGAACAATCATAAGGGTGGGAATAGGAATGAAAATGCTAATACTAATGACAAGAATTCCCAAAATGCTGGGGTGGACAAGCAATCTAAAAGTAAGGTTAAGTTTCCTTGCAAGTTATGTAAGGATGATCACCTCACTTACTTGTGCCCTCGTATCGATGAAGCCTCAATATTCTTAGCACAGGGCCCAGCTGTGCTAACTAACCCTTTGCCTCACAATAAAAACATGAAATCGAGGACCCATGATCAGTCTGGTGGTGATCAAGATCCATCGGAGGGTAGTGGTCATGGTTGCGTTAACATGGTACATGCTACGAAGGTTGTGGCCCATGCAAAGGACTATTGTTCGTCACAACCCAACCCAGGAAAGGAACTTGATCCACCAGGGACTCCTTTGCATATTGAAAAACCTATGGATAAACCTGAAGTTGCACCTCGCATTCCTAAGGGAGTCCTTAAGCATTCGGGGCACAATACTAATGCCCAAGCCACCCAAAACTATTCTGTTGTCAAGGATTTGGGCCACACTCCTTGTGCGATGTTTGCACTTGAAGTACTTCAGAGTTGTCCTTCACAAAGGAAGGCTTTTCTTTCTGCCCTTGGTGTGAATGATGATAATTCTTCCTCTGTGATTAAATTTGAAACCGCATGACTTCAGCCTCGCTTTCCTTACTATATGTCTCTTTTGATTCATGTAGAATGTCTTAACATGACCGTCAAGCACACTGTGATTGATGAAGGTGCTGCTTCTTTTGTGATGTCTTTATTGTGTTGGAATGGTTTAGGTTCCCATGAGTTTTCTAAATCCACTACCATGTTGACTGTGTTTTATGGGAGATCGTTTAGGCTGCATGGGATCCTTCCTTCCCTTAAGGTCCATTTGGGAGGGAAGACCACTACGATAGAGGTCGAGGTGATTGATGCGCCCCTTGAATACAATCTCTTGCTGGGTAGGAATTGGATGTACAGTATGCAAGCTGTAGCTTCTTCACTATTTCACATTGTATGCTTTCCATTTAATGGGAAGATAGTTACGATTGATCAAATGTCATTCAAGAATCCGTCAGTTACCGTATCTTTGGGAGCTTTGATCCCAATTGTAGAGCACTCTCAGTTGGCAATTGGGAGTGTGGGTGTGGGAATGGATCCATCCCTTATGGGAATCTTTAGTTGCCCTGCACCTATCCTTAAGATAGGGTCTATTTTCGGTAAGGATTTGACATCTATGAGATCAGTGTATTTTCCATGAGTCATATGGAATATCCTTGGATTCTTCCTACACCGAATACATCGAGTGAGCCCATCATGACAGACGTGCCGTTACTTTCAACTATGGTAGCTTATCAAGCTAATATTGAGTGTGTTGCGGATCCTATTCCTTCCTCTTCGCGAACGGAGGAGGAGGATTCATATGTGCTTCCTGCATCAGCAGTTCAGTCTTCTCACACGCATGACTACCTTGATAGTGTTTTTTATTCAGATGAAGTGATTATTGAGGCCATGTCAAGGGTTGACCACCTTGGGAAGAGTTGTGTTGTACAGGATTATGCACCTTATAACCTAAGATCCGGGGTTACCAACATACTCAATTAACTTGCAGACAATTGACTCTAGAGTGCAGTAAAGGAAATAGGAGGATGGGAAAGACTCACCCGATGTAAGACGGTTGATCCTAGCTTGTCCTCTTCCGCTCTGCTTCTCCCCTAAAGTCTTCAGGGATGCTTTCTCCTTCACCTGTCAAGAAACAATCTTCCATATACAAGACGATTCATATATATATAAGAATATTAGATAAATCATATATAAAATGCAGAAACATAAATATTTATCAAACCACAATACATGAAATACATTCAAGACACATATGGAAGAAGGATTCTCTTTATTATCAACAATGAAAGAGTTCAGATTACAACCCAATGCCTGAGACAAGGAATCCTCTGCAACCAAAGGATTCTGAGTTCCACTGCTCCAAAGACTTCTGTATCAAATACACCAGCATGACTTTGCTCTCCAAGTATATGTCTCCAACACCCTCCCCAAGGCCTGTATTTATATGGATGAAATAAGGCAGTTTCAAAGGTTGAGACAGTTAAGAAGATTAAGGTAAATGGCTTAACTAATCTCAAGTAATCACGTGTTTTATTTTTAAATGTCAAAGATAGGCATCCACGGGTATCAAGAAGGACAACTCGCGTATGATCCATGACTTTCTATAAGAGCAACCCACAGATACATCCATCTGTGACTTGCAAACACCAACACTCGCAGATGATCCACGAGTCGCATATTGATAGGGTCACGGATATGTCTTGACATATCTGAAAAGGCAAAGTAAACCACTGGATGGATAATGAATGTCATTTACAAGAAGCTCATCTATAGTGTTTTGGGAAAACCTCAATCCATATATATCCTTTTGTGTGCCAACATGAGGGATGTTGGCACTCAGACAGAGAGGTGCCATTCAGGTGGATAACAGACTCCCCCTAATGTGTGAGGTCAGAGGGAAATGATGGCTGAAATACATTATAATCTTTAGCTTTGGAGAACTCAGAAATCCAATGGAGCAAAGAGAGTACCTGATACAAATACATAGTAATGTCATATTCAAAGTTACATCTGAGGATGTTATGTTCAATTTACTGGAACACTGGCTCCTTTACAATTTTTGAGTACATCATATGATACGGGTATAAACCACATATATTACAAAGGTGGATCGAAGCCACAATATACAATAATGATGAGTCTTCAAAGATCTGGAAGCTGTATATAGGAATAGAACATCGTCTTGCGTAACTTAGTCTATCAATGAGGAACTAAGATCTTCATAAAGGATCCCAAAGAACCAGTAAAATCCAAGCCATGTGAATAAGGGTAAGCTGAAGTCGAACATGGAAAGGATTCAACAGTTTGTCAATCAATAGATGATAATCGAAAACTGAAGCAAAGGAATTCACCAATGATAAAAGTGAATCCTGAGGTACTATCATCAAAACTCGAGGTCTTCATCTTTAGGAAGTACTGAAACGGAACCATACTGTGATAGGGAAGGCAATAGATCCTCCAACGGATCACAAGAGTGACTAGGAACTGGGAAAAAGAAGGGAGACACAAATAGATAACAGATATAACAATGATGGGATCAGGCTATAGATCAAACATTGGGTAGAGTCCTTGAACAGTGAGCACAACACAGAGATGACCCAAGGCAGCGTATAACTTATAGATAGAACAACTAGACCTATCTGTTGTTGGGCAATAGGGCAGACCCGGGTTTAATCCTTTAGTGTCGCACCAACAAAATACCCACAGTGTTGGCCCTTTCGGCAACAACCTGCGCGCAGGTTGCAGTCTCACCCGAAACAGCTATGGGATGCCGCAGAATCAGGTTTCTGCAAGCAGAGAGGGGGATTACTGTACCTTAGCCTTTTAATAACCTTATTAATCAATAATTACCAGTTATACCATTCATTCACATACAAATTCACAAATAAATAAATAGTCATGACTCGCTCAACCCACTACAGGGAATTCACAGTGAAGCTAAATATTAGCAGCGATCTAACTTATCAAATGTATATAGTTATTAATGCATAAAAGAAATAGAAACATAAACATCACAAGAAACCACAACACCAGATATAACGTGGTTCACCCCCAGTGTAGGGGCTACGTCCACAAACTGTGTTCTATTCAACTTGCTACAAAACCACAGTTTGATTTGTGCACTCAGCTGCAGATCCTTTCAGTCCTCAAAAAGCCGCACACACAGCAGCAGGCCCCTGCGCACACAGCTGTAGGTTTTTCCTTACAATCTTCTTTACAAAACCCTCTGTGCACACAGCTGCAGAGGTCGTCCACGCACACAGCTGGGACTTAACCTTTTTCCGCAAAACCAATCTTAGCTTTTCCTTAATCTTTCCTTCATCATAAAACCTAACCTATCTTCTTTACATAAGCGCTTATTTATACTGTGCATTTTTACAAAACCATGGTCTTAAACCATGGGCACCCAAAAAAACCCTAAACCCTGGATTTAAACCACGGGTTTATTACAAAAAAAGAGGGTTTTGACTTACCCTGACACCCCTAAGACTATCTTGACCCATAAATCCGCTTACCAACAGCCGCGAAGTTACCACAACTAGTAATATTTAGGGTACACACCCCAACAGGCCCCTAAGACTCACTAGTGGCCCGTCCCGGGGCACTCTGCGAGGACTCTGGTGGGAGAATCTTCTGCGCGAGGGCCTAAAAGCGACTGGTGAGATTATGCAGTATCTCATCAGCAGCTTTCTCCTTTTCCACCAGTTCTTGTAATACTGAAGAAGAGTCTGTGTCAGCCTTTTCCTGTGCAAAAGTGTCATAGGTCTTCAAAAGTTTGAGCTGGCTCTCCGCAGTATTGCTCAATTCTAATGCTTCATCAACCAGGGGCTGTAACACATTTTCCAACATCGTTACCTTCATCCTGCAAGACTCGATTTCCTGTTGAAGTTCCTTGCTACGCTTTACTTTAGCCATCTTCTGCATAGGTGGCAGCGTCTTGATTTCTATTCTGACTGCATCTAACTCATCCTGGCGCAACTTGATGGTTTCCTGAATCTTCCCTACATCTGGATGGTCCTGTAGGTTTTCCCATGCTTCTATGCTGTCTTCCATTAGTTTTGTGACACTAGCCACGTTGTCTGATATTTTTTTTGTTGAAGCCTTGATGCCCTGCTGGCGCTGTTCTCGGACCTCTGGTGGAGTCTCAGGAGGAATGCGCAGTTGAAGTTCTGCAATCTGTTGCTGGTGTTCTATCTTCATCCTTTCAACCTCACTGCGGGACTGCTGGGCATAGTCTCTCAGCTTAGCAATCTTCTGCTTTGGTTCCTCTACTTCCTGTATGTCGGAGTCAGAAAGACTCCGACATGCCTCGTCCAATGCTCGCATCAGCGTAGTTGTTGTCTATTCAGCCTCTTTCTTCTGTTGTGCGATCTCTTCTAGGCGTGCTGCGAAGGTTTTGTTTTGTTTGATGGTGTCTTCCAATTGGACTTGTGACACTTGAGTTCGGGTATGGATCTCCTTTGTAATCACGAGCTGAAGGAGGTGCAACTCTGACATAGGCATCTTTGTATAATCCAGCTCCGCGGTTATATTCGTCTAGGGTCGAGAATCAGTGTCAGGCTGTATCAGAGTTGTGCTTGATACCTGTCGCTAGGGATCCCTGGGTGGCCATTGCCTAATATCCTGCTGCGTGGTTGCCATAGTGCTGCTTGTCGCAGTACTCGGCGCTGATTTTGCGGTTAGCTCTTTTAAATCTTATACCCTGTTTGCGATACCTGAGAGGCCGGTAAGATACAGTTCCGCAAACTCTGACCATTTTTTAGTAAGCGCTGTCGTAGACTGTTCTAGAGCATGCTCCAGTGCATCCAGCGTGATAGTGGCTTCTTCCTCGATATCTTTGTCCTTTGATGCTTTTACCTTTTTGCGGGACTGTGGCTTGGTTACCTCGGCTACTTCTGGTGACTTGTGCTTCGTTGGTGGGGTAGGATCTTTTATGGTCTTGACCGACTCCTCATCCTGTTCATCCTGTTCATCCTGTTCATCCTATCCGTCGTCTCCACCCTGGTCGTTGTCATTCATCTGCGAATCACTTAGTTCTTCGCTATCTTCCAATGAAATTTGCTGCTGCGCCTGACTAGTACCTGCGCCAATATTGGTAGCTGGGGGAACCAGAATAGAGGGTTTTTTCCCTAAATCTTTCATCCATTCGGCCGGCCATTGCTGAACGATCTGACTGATATCTATTTTGGTGACTACATATGGTAATTTGAAGCATTTCCGTTGAGGATCTGCATGAGCTTGAATGAAAACATGATGCATGTCGGCACTAAAGTGCGCGACGCCCTCGTATTGAGAGAACACTTCGTTGGTAAGTCGAGGTGTTCGCACAATCTCATAGTGAATACTCATAGCATAGAAGATGAACATAGTGTTTTTCATGTGCTGAGTTTCCTTATCTGAGGATATCCATAGGGAGGCATACCTTGCTACCCCTGGTGTGCCCGGGTTTATTTCGACAAACTGGGCTTCAGTGGGTTCTTTCCACCCAACTAATGCAATAAGGATTATAAGCCAGGAATAATGAAAAGGTCTACCTTTTTCTTGCGCATCGCGGGCATCCTCCAAAAACTCCTTCGCAAGATATCCGGCCCAATTATAAGTATACCCCTCAGCGCAGTTCATAGCAATCTGGATAACCGGGGCAGGTACTTCAGTTGGCCTGCATTTTCGTATGAGTTTGCAGGCTAAGAGTTCAGCTGCAAACCGAATGGGCTGCTCCCGAATCGCGGAAGTGTGATACCCACATTTCCCTTTTGTCAGGCCAAACCATTCCTTCATGGTTTGTGCGAGCTTTGTATCATCATGTTTGGACAGAAATTCGGTTCCCGGATCTGGTCCTGCCATGGGTAAACCTGTGATCCTATGGATGAGGGCGGTGTCAATAGGAATTTGCTGGTCCCCTATCCATAAATAGTCGTCATGCACCAGGGCTAGTAACTGCTTGGCCACTACAGTCACATGTATGCCGTGTCCGAAATGGGGAATGTTAAATAGCTTGAGTAGGCTAGCTTTGTCCAGGCCCGCAGCCCATGTTTGCACTTCCAGTAGTGTGACCTTATGATCGGGGTACTTGACGCGGTGCAAGTATTCTACTGGTTCAAACTGTGGGAACTTGCCATGGTCATTGGTGTCGTGATCGCTGTACTTAAGCCGATCAATCTTCCCTGTCATACTTCCGACCAACTGTACTCCTGGTGGCAACGAGGGTGTGGCTAATGTAAATTGCTTTGTCCGACGGGGTAATGCGGTGTCTGGGAAAACAGGTGGTAGATATGGTGGCCGTGGTGGCGGAATATTCTCCCTTCCCCCGGCTGGGGCCTGTGCGGAACCAGAGGGCTCCATAGGATGAGCTGCTAGTATTTTCCCTATTTGCTGCGGCCGGTCTTGGTTGCGCTTGGTGTGAATTTCAGTTCTAGACTTTTTCCTGGGAGACCGTGTCTGCATCGGCCGTGGTGGTGCTGGAGGAGTGGCTTCACAGTGAGCTATGGAAGGCGGCCGATTAGAGCAGGTGATCAAACCCTCTTGCTTGAATTCTATGACCAAGGCGTCAATCTCGCGTTCGGTGGTCATGGGTTCACTCAGAAATCTTGAAAAAATGCAGGATGCGATTTTTCCTAACTTAGGCATCTTCTTATACACGCCATCAATCAAATCGGGGAGGAAAGTGCATTAAAGGCAACAAATCTGACGAAAATCTTGTCCATGTGGGGCGCGATTGCCAGTACTGGTCTTAGTACAGTCATTTAAAGCAATTAAAATCCCGCCGCCGCCAAATTGGCTGCCTCCCAACGGTTGGATTTTGAGCCTTGCTACATTTTTGGGCCGCGGCAGAATCATGGTTGAATCCTCGGGGAAATAAGCAACCTCAGCCCAATAGTGCCCTTCGACCCGACCAGGTAGTATTTGCGATAGGACTATTAGATTTGAGGCACTAGCATCTTGGCTCTGCCCCTTGAACTTACTTCGCACTTCTTGAGCTTGCCTTATAACTTTGGAGCGCAAGAATTTCGGGCAGGTTCCCCGACGAGGCTGAGGCTTTGTATGATCAGTCCCCCATGCTGCTGTAGCTTCTATTGCTATTTCCAGACGCTGGGTGTTTTGTGACTGATGTACTCGTTTTGACATAGGTGCAATAATTTCTCCAGGGTCTGTCATCCCAACCTGTGTAGGCAATTCTCGAGGCTGTGCGCTAATGCATCAAAGAGACTGAGTGATCTGCAAGCACCTATGGCCATGTAGCTCGTACAGTCGATGCTGCCAATTCTCCAGACCATCATCTGAATCAGACATGAAGGAGCTATCACATTTCCAATCCATTACACCATCAGCATTAGGCTTCACATAATCTGCATCCTTGGCTGTGATGTTATAGATGTGGTCTAGAGTATCCTGCTCCCCTTCATCTCTGAGTGGTTATGTATATCTTTCTCCTTGGGATGGGTCGAGGGGTATAATAACACGTAGGCCATTTCCTTCGAAGGTCATCTATCTCCTTTTAAGGTTGATGATTGTAGCATTGGCCATGGCCCACTCAATTCCCAACAGGGCTGGGTAAGGGTTGCTGTCATCAATGATCTCAATAACTTCAAAGTCTTCTAGAGTACTACCCCACCGATGTCGATTGGGACACTAAGAAGTCTCCCTAGTGGTACAATCCTTTGCTGGTTAGCTAGTCGCAGTTGTATAGGTGACCAAAACAGGGAAGGCTTTCCCATTTGTTCCCAGGTCTGCTTGGGTAGGACATTAACGTCTGATCCAAGATCCAGGATGACATCAGTCATATCATATTCTCCTATCTGAACGTTCAACCTCATTTACATTCCCGTTCGTCGGACACGACTAACAGTTTTCTCCTGATCAATTCCTCTCTGAGGGTCTGTGACAGCAAGAAATTTTTGCAGCTCATTTAGAGCGTTCTGATTGCGCAAGAGTTTCATACAGCTCTGCAAGAAAGAGGATAGTGTACTTACTTTATCCGTCGAGGCCTCCTGTGGATGCAAAGCCTGCTGATGTTGCCGCACAGGTATTTCTACAGCGCCAAGGTCAACATTATCTCATAGGGCCTCCTAGATTGGTACGTGGTCCTTCGCAGGGCCAAGGGCTGGGACTTTCTTGGAGGCCTGTTGTGTGCACACCATGGCAGGTTGCTTTAGTGAGGCTTGAGTATGTGTCGTAGCTCCACTTCAGGTGACCAAATTGAGGGTTGGGGCAGGTATTTGCTCCACGAAAATCAACTGAATACTTGGAGTAGGGCCACGGTTATTTTCCTGAATCTTTGCGAGGAGCTGGGGGCACTGTTCAATTACGTGGTCCACTGCGCGGCAATACCGACAGGTCGTAGTGGGGTTCCGACAGTCGCGAGCCAAGTGACCAACTTGGTTACAATTGTAACACACAACCTGGCCTCTACCTCTGTTGGTCATCCCACCACGGCCGTGACCGCTAAAAGCACCTCTTCCGGAGGTGCCGCCACGGTAACCATAGCCATCATTATTCTGGGCTTCATTGTGGACTCGGTAGGCATCAGAGGTGTGCTCTCGCATAAGGTCATAGCTACGACATTCTTCTTCATTATACCCGACGGACTTACAAAACTGGCAGTAGGGGTTTTTGGGAACTTGAACATATCTCTGAAGAAGATGGCAGTGCTCGGGGTGATGCTGGCCAGAGGTGCGACAAATCTCACAATATAGAACACCGGCATTGAATTGGGTGGGTGTGCCCGTGTTTAGATAGGTTCTGACCACGGGGCACTGGTCCCTATCGTGACCCTCAGACCGACATTGCGTACACCAGACCTCCTCTCGATTGGTTTTAGCTTTCTTCATGTCACGAAGTTCCAGGGCCATCGCTGCCAACTGCGCTTGGATTTGAGCAAGACCAGAATCGTCTCCGACGGGAGCGGTCTCTAGCTTCATTGCGATTTCCAGAGCCTCTTGCTGGTCAGCAACCTTCTGTTGCATGAGCGGCATTCTGATATGCGGCAATAACGCGGTGATAAACCATTCCTTGTGCTGCGCAGGACTAATAGTGAAGCTCACTTGGTCTAATAAAACTTTGAATCTCTGGTCAAAGTCCCACACGGATTCACCGCGCCGCTATTGAATCTCTTTGAGTTCAGTGATACTCTGCGATTCTGATTTTGGTTTCTTAAATTCCTTAATGATGGCAGCCTTGATTTCATCCAAAGTGGGGTGCTGATTACCGGAGAATTTCATGAACCAGGTCAAAGCCCGGTCGCGAAAGGAAGTAATGAGCTGCGCGGTTCTCACATCCAGGTCGGTAATACTCTTCACGTTCCAGACGGCCTCACATGAAAACCAGAACTGTTCTGGATCTTCTGATCCCGTTCCTTTGAAGATGGGCAGCTTAATGTCATCAGCTAGGTGGGCCATGGTGGTTCTGGGAGGGTTGGGAGGGGGGCAGGACGTTGATGGGGGGTGATTTACGGGGGCAGGTTGACCTGTGGCCGGAATACTTGGACTTGGTTTCCTGTCACACTGCGACCGAACTTTAGGGGTAACGAAGCGACGCTAGGGGGTAACAGGAGGGTTTTCTTCGGGGTCGGGTTGTGGAGGGTTTACAAGGGGAAATGCGGTGGCCTGTCCTGAGGAGTAGGATTCAAAATTTCTTTTGTACCTTTGCTCACTTCGTGGCAACCCACTTTGCGCGTCGAAAATATTCTCACTTGCAAACATATGTTAGTACTACTAAACTAGCAGTTTGACTCAAATAATTAGATACCCTTTTCAACCAATAGTATTTTAATCTTCAAGCTTAAGGAATTTAAAAACTTACCACGGGGCCCTTTGAAAAACTGTCGTTCAGCTTCGCTGAAAGAAGTGCTTGTATCAATGGCAAACTCTGTCACGAAGGCCTCCAATGTGCGCGTCGTCCAGAAATTGACAGCGCGGGATACCTCGTTGTTCACGTGTTGCACAAGGTTGACCCTTGCGGGGGTCCACACAGGAATCCGCCGAGCTTGAAAGTTCGTCCTCCTCTCTGTTAACCTAGACAACCACTGGTGCAACTCTATGTGGAAATGACCAAAGAAAGTTTCATAAGTATCACAAAAAACATACCGTTGTAAAAAGTCACTTGCGCTTCGACACGGATTCGTATTCTCTTGCTGCGCGAATTTCAGACAAGTCTCAGCTAACCAATCACCGATTTCCTTCACAGAGGGCCTCCAGAACATAGCCCCCGAGGTACAATGCAACCCCCTCTTGAGCAGGTACTGAGTTCAACCAGCAACGGAACCAATTTGTTGGGCAATAGGGCAGACCCGGGTTTAATCCTTTAGTGTCGCACCAACAAAATACCCACAGTGTTGGCCCTTTCAGCAACAACCTACGCGCAGGTTGCAGTCTCACCCGAAATAGCTATGGGATGCCGCAGAATCAGGTTTCTGCAAGCAGAGAGGGGGATTACTGTACCTTAGCCTTTTAATAACCTTATTAATCAATAATTACCAGTTCTACCATTCATTCACATACAACTTCGCAAATAAATAAATAGTCATGACTCGCTCAACCCACTACAGGGAATTCACAGCGAAGCTAAATATTAGCAGCGATCTAACTTATCAGATGTATACAGTTATTAATGCATAAAAGAAATAGAAACAGAAACAGCACAAGAAACCGCAACACCGGATATAACGTGGTTCACCCCCAGTGTAGGGGCTATGTCCACAAAATGTGTTCTATTCAACTTGCTACAAAACCACAGTTTGATCTGCACACTCAGCTGCAGATCCTTTCAGTCCTCAAAAATCCGCGCACACAGCAGCAGGCCCCTGCGCACACAGCTGCAGGTTTTTCCTTACAATCTTCTTTACAAAACCCTCTGCGCACACAGCTGCAGAGGTCGTCCACGCACACAGCTGGGACTTAACCTTTTTCCACAAAACCAATCTTAGCTTCGCATTAATCTTTCCTTCATCATAAAACCTAACCTATCTTCTTTACATAAGCGCTTATTTATACTGCGTATTTTTACAAAACCATGGTCTTAAACCATGGGCACCCAAAAAAACCCTAAACCCTGGATTTAAACCATGGGTTTATTAGAAAAAAAGAGGGTTTTGACTAACCCTGACACCCCTAAGACTATGTTGACCCATAACTCCACTTACCAACAGCCGCGAAGTTACGACAACTAGTAATCTTTAGGGTACACGCCCCAACATCTGTCATGTAGGAGACATGATCAAATTCCCCAGGTATAACGGACAAGAGGAGGAGTAAGAAACTCAAAGTTATAGTTGAATACAAGTGGACATTGAAACATGGATATTGGAAAACAAAGAGTGCTATGTTCAAGGATGACATGCTTCCATTACGGAAAATAAGGGAAAACTTCTTCCTTACCTTCCCTGTTAAATTTTAACAAGTCCTGGAAAGTCAACTCGGTTCCCTCTTCATTTTTTAACAAGATTGAAGAGATGGGAAAATAATGCTTGATAGTGTCACTAATTCATGGATTTAATGAGCCCAAACTAGTACATGCTCAGTTGGTGTTTTCATATTTAGAGAGTCTGAAAACTCCAAAGAAGACTCCAGGGGGGTCCTTTTTCATCCAATTTAGTCTCCTGAGGCCAAAAAAGTATAAAACAAACCACAGAAGAACTCTCTTAACTTCCGAAGAAGAAAAGGTGAACCTTTTTCGTACTTAGTCAGGAAGGTCCGAAAAAGTTTAAATTACCACCTACCCAACGCTCCTTCCAGAACAACATAAAATAGCTTGAGTTTTATGAGTGTGAAGGAAATCAAGATCACTCGGAAAGATCCATTTGGTTATGAGAAATGGGGCTTACAACAATAAACTTGTTTCTTTGTTCTTAAGTGTTTAACGAGCATGACAAAGACACAAAGTAAACTCGGAATCTTTTTCATGTTTGGGTCCAGAGCACGAAAAAGAAAAAACTAAGCTCAAACTGGGTGTTCCTTTTCCATAAATTTAGTCCCTCAGGTCCAGAAAAGTGATAAACATATACCTGAGAATACTCTTCTCAATTCAAAAAGAAAAGAGAGTGATCCTTTCTCGTATTATTCTGCATGGTCCGAGAAAGAGATAACCTACCACCAATGTGGATGCCCATTCACATATTCTTAACGAGCTTGAATGGACAAGATAACTCGGCAGTCAAGTCTATTTTGAAGGAGTCATACCTAGGCCTAAATAAACTCCATAAGGGTGAGGAGTCCTATAAAGGGATAGCTTGTAAAAATAGATTCAAAAGAAGCTCTATTTGGTGTGAAGAATAGCTAAGAGGATACCCCTGAACCTGGAACAGTGGTGGCATGAGTACCAAAGAATGACAAAGGCATATAAGAATGATACTCATGAAAGAAGGGTCCTAGCCACGGAAGAACAATGGTAAGGACAATGGACTAATGGCTTAGAATACCATAGTCCATGGAAAAATGTTGAATGCTAAGGTTAATGTGGAGTGAAAAGATGCCAACATGTATTGGAAATAACAAAACCACCCTACTGGAGCAACAACACTTTCTAAAAAGTGATAAACCTGTTCCAAGGCACAAAAGTATGGTATTAGTTGATTGACATTTCAAACTATAGGAAAAAGACCCACTTTATGAAATATAATTTCTATAAATAGGTTGAAAATTAAAACAAATCTCACCATTTGAACTTTTGAGCCATAAAAAGCAAATTTACCCTCTACCGTTGATCGGTCATTGTGGACAATTGGACCGACGAAATCGAAATCTTCTAGCTGTAGGTAATCCTGCACCCTAAGCTCATCAATTTGATCCAAACAAATGTTAAGTTTAAGTGTGAATTCAGTATTTAACAACATCCTAAACTATAGCAGTGGGCATCCGTGAGTTGCTGATAGGGAAACTCGTGGATACGTGTTATATCCGCGAGTTGCTTAACTAGAGAGCCGCGGATGATCCGCAACCTGTCTAAAGAGACAGTCGCAGATACTATGTGGAGGACAAAAGCTTACATATATGCAAAAAAAAATTAAATTTTGATATGGAAATACTGAATCCAATTGCTTGTATTTGCTAGGTAAAATATGGTTCTGGAGTGGAGGGAAAGGGAGCACGAAATAATGGACCATGCGGCGCTCCAAAGTGAGCCCACCATACAGGCATTGAGGACCAGTGGGCTACTAAAATTCTTTTGTACATCACCCATGCGGGCCAATGTCTGCATACTTGAGTTCATGGTCAATTATTGGGATCATGATATGGGGATGTTCAATCTACAAGGGGAAACCTTAGAGCTTACCAAGGAAGACATATATTTCATTACCGAGTTGTCATGACGGGGAGCACCGGTGAAATTGGAGGGTACTGGCAGGGGTGGTGACCCCTTAAGTGTCCAAAACTATGTAGACATATTCTGAACACTAGGTACTCAGAGAAAGGGAACCAACGTTCCAATTGCAGATATCCAAGATTTTACTCTCCAGGTATTAGCTAGTACCATTATGAGACTTGCAGGATCAACATCAATACATTTGGCCACCAGTAATCAAATGAAGGTGGCGGTTGACTGTTTTAGAGGTGCTCTCTATGATTGGTGCTCGAGATTTTCCTCCATCATGAGGAGACAACTATCCGACTGCAAGAGAGGAAGACGCAAGAATTTTGGCTATGCAAGCATACTAGTGGCATTCTTCTTCTTCGAGAGTACCAGCCATGAGCCCTGCCATACAGTTACAGGTCAGATCTCCATGTCAGCCGAGGCTGAGCAGGTGGGGAGACATCTTCCTCCATCAAGGAGGAGGAGACATAGTACACAATGTATATGATGCTTACTTTTACACTTGGTGGGAACGACAGCTGTCGGCACTAAAGCAATTTCCATACGCCGAGATGGACTTCCGAGGTGACCCTGACCTTGTCCTCCCTCCAGGAGGAGCATGGGGAGAGCTAGGTAAGTAATTTTTAATTTTTTATCATTATCAAATTTTTATGAATTTTTCAAATGATATATATATACATATGTACAAGTCTTAACCCTATTCATGTGTCAAAATGCAAATATTGGACCAGTCCACCCTGAAGGGAACCCTCGTATGTTCGTGCATCCTGTCATGGGTGAGGATCCAGGATTGAGTAGGGTACTAGAGGGGAAGCTGGCCAGGATAACCCAACGAGTATCGACCATATGGATAGAGCATATCCCTGCAGCCATGCAGGAGTTCATAGTTGGAGTTCCACCGGTTTGGCTCTGTCTTTTCAGATGAGTGGCTAGAGCAGTGCTCGTATATAGAGATGCGGTGGAGGCTACCGAAGACAAGGAGGCTGAGGAAGCTAGAGTGCATAGAGATCATGGGGACCAAGGTGGTCCAAGTGACAAGGGCGGTCTAGTTTAGACCTAGGGAATTTTGATGGACTATGATCCACATTTTTGAATAGTTTGTATATATCGGGATCTACAGATCAGACCTGACCTATCTATAGACAGATATTTTACATATAT
>LPNX010245296.1:0-70000 GCA_001517045.1 Pseudotsuga menziesii
TCTGAGCTTAACTTTTTAATATTTAGATAATGAATTTCACAGATTCTTATGCTAAATGTTTTGGCATGTAATCCATACTTGAGTTCTTTTATGGAAAACAATTTAGGGATGCAGTCTGAAGGGTATCTAACTTGTATATCAGGATGGTGGTCACTAAATTGCAATCAATTGGATATGAGGATTATCATTGTGTAATGATTTTATTTCCTTGGTTAGGGTATATGCCAATACTTCTGTCATTCCATATACTGCTTATTCAATGGATAGAGTAAATCTCAAATGCTTCTTTTTAGTACATATGAAGTTGCTCATATGTTTTATTTCTGTAAACAAGGATAGAATTGGTAAATTGAATGAAGGTTGGTTTTATTGGTTTATCATGTTATTGAAGAAATCCTACAAGCCCTTAAACCCTCAGGTTTTTATGCCAAACAGCATAATCCATACAGTGATGGAGAGTTGTGGGGTGTCTGAGGTGTGAAAATGCCTCTGTACGATTGTATGCTGCTCCTAAAGCCCAAGGTGGAGAGAGCGCCCATTATCGAGCTTGCGTCTCAGTTGGGAAAGCACGTTCATTCACTAAATGGAGTTGTGACAGACATAAAGTCATTTGGCAAGGGTCCAATTCATCATATTTCAGCATATGATCCATCGTGAATTAACCGTTCCTTGAGCCATTGTTTCGGGACAACCAGCCAAGTGACTCGGATTTCGTTGCTTCATTCTTCAATTAAAAAAAATTCCGATGCGGCCAAGCCCTTAAACCCTCAGGTTTTTTATGCCAAACAGCATAAGCCATACAGTGATGGAGAGTTGTGGCGTGTCTGAGGTGTGAGGTGTGGAAATGCCTCTGTATGATTGTATGCTGCTCCTGAAGCCCAAGGTGGAGAGAGCGCCCATTATCGAGCTTGTGTCTCAGTTGGGAAAGCGCATTCATTCACTAAACGGAGTTGTGACAGACATAAAGTCATTTGGCAAGGTGCAGACAATTTTTAAAATATATATATATTTTTTTAAATTTCATTGCCGTCGCTTAAGCGACGGCTCTATCTGTCGGTTATTCCACGATTTATCTTAATCTCTGTCGCTTATTCGATGATTTCTTTTAATATCGGTCGCTTAAGCGATGGCTTTATCTGTCGCTTCTCCGACGCTTTCTCTTGATATCCGTCGCTTAAGCGACGGCTCTAGCAAAGCTATTTTTCAAAAATATTTTACCACCGTCGAAGATAGTCTGTCGCTTAACCGACGGTTACCTAGGTGTCGCTTATCCGACGGTGACTTAGGTGTCGGATAAACAACGACAAGTTTCCGACGCTTAAAAAAAAATCGAAGTGTCGTACATACGACAGGGAAGTGTCGAAAATCCGACAATTCTGCCTGAAAATCGTGTTTTTATCCTTATAAAAATGCCTGATACATCATTACCATCAAAAGAATTCATAATTAACTCAGTTTTACCTATATTTTTGAAGGACGTCTTTTACCTTTGGTACTTAGATGCTTTAACTAGTCCTCAAGTCGAGATAGACATTTCTTTCACTTACAAGTTAGCATAATCTCTTTCACATAATTTCAAGTAGTAACCTTTTTAACTTTACCATTCACCCTCACCCTTGAGGGAATTTTCCTGCTTAAGTATTCATAACACTTACACCTTCAGTCATTCAACAATCTAGTTATTAGGAAAATCGTTAATATGTGTTTTATTGTTTCATCATGAAGTTGATTAACTTTCAGGAACAATTTTGTTGATTAACAAACTCTCACTTGAGTCTTTCATCTTTTATAGATCTATGTTGAACACAGAACTCTCTCTCGAGTTGTTGACACCAATTGGACTTACAAGCTTAAAATTTTGAGGTTACTCTCCCTTATGATTGCTAGTAAAAAAATTTCCCCTCAAAAACATCAAACAACGTCCTAGTTTATAGATGTCAACTTTGTGCCTAGGTATTTCCATTGATATCACAAACTCTTTCATAATTCCCCTCAGTCCTCCTCACTTGAGTCCAAGAATTTATTTTCCACCCAGCCTCCTACTTGGGTCCAGGAAAAGTTACTTTATCATAGTAGAGTTGGATCCTTAATTTTTCCTCTTGGTGTTCCCTCAAAGAAAGGTTCTTTCCCCCCAAGCCTTCATGCTTGAGTCCAGGAAGTTCTTTTCCACTCATCCTCCTGCTTGAGTCTAGGAAAATTTATTTTATCCATTTATTGTTTTTTTTTCATACATTTGATATTTACAACATGCACAAATAATATCAACTAGGTTCATACGGTTTTTCTTACTCATGATTTAACAAGTATGTTGATGAGTTTCGTTATCTATGTTCATATTCTTACCATATGCTTACCATGCATAACACATTGTGCTCTTGTCTTTCATTAAGTTCCAAGAATATTGGTCATTTACATGATCACCCGCAATAAGCATCCTCTTTTTGTTCTTATCACAACTCTTTGTATTTTTACTTTTACTAAGTCTTGGTACCTACAGCTACTCCGAACAATGACAGTGATGATGACACATAATAGATTCTAAAAGAAATGATCCTTTACATTTTATCATGAAGATCATTTTGTATTAACTCCTCTATAATTTACATTCATCATCCTCAACATTTTATTGGAATTTCATAATTCGCTACTTTCAGTATTTTGTAAAACATATGCAATCGTTTCCATAATGCTTCAATTTCCTTTGGTTTACACCTTTTATCCTTTGTGGAGGACTACATTAATAAGTCGTTCATTTAGTGATTTTTAATGTCTATGACAATGTATAATTCTAACCAAATATAAACTTAGCTATGATTTACAATGAGGTCTTGCAGTAGAAATTTGATATCGACTTAAAGTGCCGAGAGTATATAGTTTATTGTCGTTAATAACATAAGGTCATGCTCATAAAGATCACATTAAAAGCTATCATAAATTGAAACAAAAATCAAGAGCTCCATAGACTAATATCATAACCTGGTCGTAGGCTAAGATATTTTTTGTTAACTAAATCTTCAGGAATACGTAAATCTCACCCAAGGTATATGGAGAGAAGGTTCCAAAAAAAATAAAAATTCACAGAGCTTTTACCATGCAACCTAATATACTCTAGTCGTCAAAGAATTTTAATGTCTCATTCAAAATTTAACTTTTTTTAGCTTACATGTTGCATAATAACTCTTATGCAAACTATTTTCACAAAGAGTAATTCAAAGAGTACATAACTTACTTGTGTATACGCGGGTCCATTTAGCCGTAGTGTTTGAACCTGAGGCTCTGATACCATTTGTAACATTCTCAAAAATCCTCAATGTAAATTCTGAGAAAATGGGGGTAAGTTTTTTTTTTTTAGTATTACCAACAAGTAACCCATGTTAATATGCCAATGCTTCTGCCAATGCTCCTCCTCCTCAGCAAGAGGAGCATCTGTTCAGTCAAACTTGCCCGCAGGGGGTTGATTTTCCTGGATTTTTGGATTAAGGTCGGCTTTGTTTTCTATTTCAGTCATATTGTAAGTAGAAGGGGCCCAGTTATCTTTGTTTTGACGTAATTGGGGCGGGTTGTGATTTTTTTGGTTGCAATTTGGCTTCGATGGTAGAAATGCTAGTCGATTGTAAGTAGAAGTGGCCTAGTTATCTATGTTTTGTTGTAATTGGGACAGGTTTTGGGTTCTGGTTGTAATTTGGCTTCATTTGTAGGCCTGATAGTCGGCTATAGCTGGAGGAATTTGGGGATAACTCGTTTGAGCCCCATAGATGTCAGTCTGCTTTGGTCTAGTTCACCTAGCAGACCAAGATTGTTTGTAACACCATTTTGTATATTAATAGAATGTTTACCTGCTTATTGGTTTAAAAAAAAAGTAACCAATGTTAATCTCTTGAGAGTGTGAAATCACATAATTGTAAAAACTAATACACACATTAAAAGACTAACATCACAAGTTCTCATGATTTTATCTGAACTCTCTGGCCGTACTTCATCTTTCTCACATTGTAAATATTACTAAACTTTACCCTAATCTAATGCCATGGTACTCAGATCTTATAAATTATTAATTACTTACCAATAAATCCATATATTGAAATCAAAATGTTAAACAAAGGGTATTGAATCATTTAACTATCCAAATAGATTTCCTTCATAAAATATATACCTTTAACTATATACTTGCGAGTAGTTTTCATAGACCATTCTACAAATAAAGATAATGTATCATAAGAATTTAGTGTGCATCATCCATACATTAAATACCATCATGAAAATGAGTATATACAAACATAAAACATAGAAAAAAAAGAGAGACATGATACACGTGGTTCACCCCTTTCATGAGGCTACGTTCACCAAATCTTGTTAGTCTTTATATTATTTTATCAAGAGAAGATTTACAATTTCGTGGCACACCCACTGCCAATCTCTTCTACCGAGAATACTTGCCAATTACCATTTTCCCCCTTTGTAAGGTTTTCATCCTAGTATAAGGCTCAATATACAAAAACTATTCAAAGGCATAGATAATCGAAATCCAACACTGATATATTCTCAATATATAAAAACTATTCAAAGGCATGGATAATCGTAATCCAATGCTGATATTTTAATATACACAAAAACTATTCGAGAGCATGGATATTATTAAATCAATGCTGGTATATTCCTAATATTCAAAAACTATTCAAAGGCATGGATAATCATAAATCAAAGCTGGTATATTTTCAATATACAAAAACTATTCAAAGGCATGGACAATATTAAATCAATGATGGTATATTCTCAATATCCAAAAACTATTCAGTAAATCAAAGCTGATATATTTTCAATATACAAAAACTATTCACAGGTGTGGATAAACTTAAAGCAAAGCTGGTATATTTTCAATATACAAAAACTATTCAAAGGCATGGATAAACTTAAATCAAAGCTGGTATATTTTCAAGATACAAAAACTATTCAAAGGCATGGATAATCTTAAATCAATGTTGGTATATTCTCAATATCCAAAAACTATTCAAAGGCATTGTTAATCGTAAATCAAAGCTGGTATATTTTCAATATACAAAAACTATTCGAAGGCATGGATAAACATAAATCAAAGCTGGTATATTTTCAATATACAAAAACTATTCAAAGGAATGGATAAACTTAAATCAAAGCTGGTATATTTTCAATATACAAAAACTATTCAAAGGCATGGATAATATTGAATCAATGCTGGTATACTTTCAATATACAAAAACTATTCAAAGGCATGGATAGTCTTAAATCAATGCTGGTATATTCTAACGAAGTAAACTTTCGAACCGACGATATGCACCGATCGGACGACCGGCCACGCGTGACCGGTCACGTCCGACGCGGCCGGTCGTCCGATCGGTGCATATCGTCGGTTCGATAGGTCCCGGCTATTCTAACTATTCAAAATCTATTCAGTAAATCAAAGCTGGTATATTTTCAATATACAAAAACTATTCAAAGGCATGGATAAAATTAAATCAAAATTGGTATATTTTAAATATACAAAAAATATTGAATGGCATGGATAATTTTAAAATCCTTACCACGATGGAAAACTCTTTTACATCCATATTAGTATTTTCAGTGATGAAATCTTCTTCCATGGCCATCCCTCATACAAGTTTCTCTGTTCTTCGGCAAATTAATTTGTAGATTCAAATGAAATATTTGAGCTGTTGTGAAGTCTTTCAGATCCCAAGATGACTATTCCTCACTGTAACATTGTTATTCTTGTATGTCAAGAATCAATTCTAGCAATGCTCCAAAATAAAATAAAATAAAAATCATCGTTCTAAGACCTAAAGATAGAATCATTAGAACAATTGTGTTGGAATTGGGGTTTAACGATCAAAATCACGTCATAGTCCCAATGATTTTGTACACCGAAAACCAATGTATATAGTAGTTTTGTATTCTACATATTAATCTATAAAAAAAAATCTAAGAAATAATTTAGCAATAACATTTCATATCTTATGATTCACAAACATATGGGAAGAAGCAGAATCCAACAGTTGTGCATAGAACTACATTCAATAAAATATGACATAAGTAGGACTTCAAAATATGAAAGCAGACAACCGAACTACCAATTGGATCACAATTAACACAAATTACACTTCCTAAAAATGAAAGAAAAGACCAAACTATTCCCCCATAGATTGATCCAATCAAACAAGCTTTGCCGCACACAGTCTATGGAATCCCAACATGATAAAAAGTATCAAAAGGTTGCAAAAAAAGAACACTACATAAACAATCTTTGCCACACACAATCTATGGAATCCCATCATGATAAAAAATATCAAAAGGTTGCAAAACACAAAAAATTGCATCCAAATCACAAACCCTTAATAACAAGACCAACTACTTACCAGAGCATGCCTCCCTTCGGCCTAAAATGTAAGCTTCTGCTGATGTTGGGCTTGAGTGTAAAGCTGTGACAAATAATTGGAAGCACTGCAGAAGGTGGTATACATGGTATTCTCAACCTCATTCAGCCATGCATTCTCTGACTTCCTTTTCTTTTCCATTTCTTCCTCTAGAGGCCTAGTTCCTCGACCCAAGACCTCAAATTTAACTTTAGCAACAACCTAAAATATGGTCTTGTATCAGATCCACATTTCGTAGTTGATATCCCAGGGCTCGCGGAATCTAGGACTACCATTAAAAGCCGAATGGAAGTTAACCTCTAGCTATCTCTTTTGACTTGATCAAAGCTATTCAGGTTTTTCTTCCTTCCTCCTCTTTCACTCCTCTCTCACATCAATTTGTACGATTCGAAATCAAAACCTTAGGTTACCAAGGTTTCCAAATGGCGAGGGGTTAGTTGACACGTTCCCCTTCCAAGGGGACAAACTTCCCCAATTCTCTCCAACTAACTTCCCCACCAACAATTCTTTATTGCACTAAAGAAACCAAGTTAATAAGGACTGCGTTTTAATTTCAGGGCCTTCTAGGTTGTTTCCCAGTTGCTTTCTAAGGGGGTGCTACAAATATCTATTTTTTTAAATCAAAATTTAGGTCCCAAAGTTTTAGAGGGTAAAATGAAGTTAAGATACTACAAGGAGGACATTAACCTTAATATAGAAGACTAAAAATATATCTATATTCTAACCTAGATCAAATAAGAAAACTAACATCAGGGGAGGCAGGTTCAAGGCGGGGGGGATTATTTTTTTTATCCTAGAGGAAACATTGTAAATACCTATGCTTGGGGAATCGAAAACCAAACCAATAATGAAGCGAAATGGCTCTCAATTCTCCTTGGCCTAGAACTGGCAGGTAAGTTTAAAATCTCAAAGCTCATAGTCTTTAGAGACTAAAGGCAGGTCATTCAGAAGATGAGATCAAGATACAAACATGGATCTACTAGTTGTCAAATAATCTATGATTGGATTTGTCTTCAAAACCTTATTCCACAAGTCCTCTTTCTTCACATCCTTAAGGAAAATAACGATTCTGCAAATAAGCTCATCAATCATGGTGCTAGAAGTCAGCAAGGAATGGTTGAGTTCAAAAATCATTTGAAGTCATACAAGAATTTCCCCTAGACATACCACAAATCACATAACATATAAGATAAGGTTGGATGCAATAGGAAACGAGCTCTCCCTTAGGCCTCCTACTCATGGTGACAAATTGATTTTTCCCATAATGCATGGCTCTCCTCTAACATATGGAGATACCCTCCATGAGACTACAATAGGAAATAGGCCCTCCCTTAGGCTACCTACTCATGGTGATGAATTGATTTCTCCCACAACGTGTGGCTCTCCTCTAACATATGGAAGTACCCTCCACAAGACTGTAATAACTTTGTGTCCTCTCTGGCAGTTACTCAGGGTTTTGAGAAGATGATCAGCATGAAGGATGGATGCGTTAAACAACGAAGACCCTTCCCATTCATTGTTTCCAGGTTTAGAGGGGGACGAATTTCAACGCTTCAATGGAAAACATGATTAAGGCAGTGTGCATCATTTGCAGGTCTTGTTTTCAAACCTCTCGTGGGCATCTAAAGACAGGGTTTAGAGAAAAATGGAAAACAAAGGAAGAAACTCTAAAATCATCGACCTGAATGATATTCGGTGTTCCGAAAAACATAGAAGTTGCATCTGATATAAAATATATTGCCAATCAAATGGGTTGCCACAATTCTAGAATTGATGATAATGAACGAGACCTCAAGGAGATGATGGGTATTGTAGATATCATCAATGAAGAAGTTATGAAAACGGCCTGAATGACCTAGTGCAGTCACTTCCAAGACTCCTCGGACCATGGTGTTCACCCAATGGAGGAAACTTCGGTTATCTAGCCCGCTCTTGGGCATGAAGGAAAGAAAATGTACTGTTCCGACCCTGTCAATCTTAGATGTTTTTTTTAATTTTGCTTAGTCATCAGTTTGTTAAAATTTACCCTTTGAATGTTTTTCCATTCTTTAGGATGTATGAAAGCAATATTAGGATTTCTCTCTTAAGTATAATTGTTTCAGTCCTTATTCTTCTCAGAACTTCATGAAACCCTAGTTAATTGTTTTAGTTCTTATTCTCCCTCCAAGGATCTTGACCGAGGTTCAATCCCTTCTATTAAGCACAACAAATCCCAATATATCAGCTTGAAATAGCACAGATCAATCGGGAGCACCTAGGACGCATATGCAGTCTCACCCGATATATCTCTCTTGAATGGGTAACTACCAGAACCACGTTTTTGTAGTTGAGTGGGGGAATTTCTGGTACCTTGGCCTCTTACCAAGGTTCTCAATGAATCCTATGGGTGGATTATAAATGTGCACTATGAACAATTATACGTCGACCCAACTTCTCTTTTGCAACTTATTATATCAACAATCGTTATGCAACATGATTGTGTTCAACTGATATTATGTGATTGGTATATATCTATTCATTTATAAGCAAATCTATTACTATCCATTCAACACCACAATTATACATATAGCTCAAATGCATGCATCATTCAAACATATACACAGGATATAATGTGGAAACCCATCTGGGAAAAAACCACAAAGGTGCTCTTCACCTGGCATGAGGAAATATATGCACCTTTCATCTGTGCACTAAGTTGCAGGATTTGTTCTAGATATTCTTTGCCTACATAGTCTTTCCTCCTCTCATGCTCTTTGATATTCTCTCTAATCTCTTCTACTCAACTCTACTAATGATCCACACACAACATGGATCGACTCAACCTTCACTACTCTTCTGCACACTTAGCTGGAGATTCTTCAACTCCTATGCACTCAACAATACTAACATACATCAACATAGAGCCAACAACAGTCTAGATACTAACATGATTCTAACTCCACAATTGAGAAGCTACAATGAGAGTCTAACTAGAGTATAATAACACATAACCTACATACATATTGGGTTCCTTCTTTTATAGACTTATTACAGACTCATTCCAGACATGTTACAGACTCGTTACATGTTTCTTTATCAGCTGACTTCCTACATCCATCCCACAAGTTGTCTTTCCTATTAACACCTAATGGGAGGCACTAATGAACTGACTTACAAAGATACCTTCATACGTGCGTTTTCTATCGGCTTTAGCCGAACTCATACCCATGATCTTTTAAAGCCTGTCACTTTCTAACCATTACGCCTTATTGTCATTTTCCAATCGTTATGCTACTTGCATGCCTTATGTTACTATTATTCTGTTGCACCTTCCCTCATCGCACTTTCCTCTATCATGGCTTCCTCTTCTATCACAGCTTCATCTTTTGTTGCGCCTTTTCCTTCTTCTTCATTCTTTTCACTGCTCCTATCACAACTTCCTTTCTCTTCTGTCGTTGCCTCTAACGTAGCTCTTTCTTCTTCTTCTTTATCTCTTCTCCATACTTAGAAATAATTATAAGTGGATTCTGCCTTTCTATCCCTAGGCCAAATATCCCCCCAACACTCACATGTGGCTCATCTTGAGCCACTTGAAGCTATTCCTCCATGTCTTTCCTTTCCCTGATTTTACTCTAAAAATATTCCATGATTTCCAGCACTCTCTCTTCTTCTACTCGCGCTTCTTCTTCTTTCTTCTGCAATTGCTCCACCATGTCACAATTGATTTGTTTTGGCATTATATTCTCTCATGATTCCTCTATGTTGTGCACCTTCTGACTGATTCCTACAACTCTTTCTACTTCAACCTGAAAATATTCCACCTTTTTCTCATGGTGTTGTTGTTGTGTGTGCACCACTATTATTTTCTGTTGTAATTTCCTCATCTCTGTTTCCTTAGCAATTTTCTGTGCTAAGGTTAGTTGCTTCATGTCATTCCCTATCTAAGTTATATTTATTTCCAACACATTTAAATCACTTGCAATCTTCTGTGATTGCTCATCATCCATTAGGGCTTCCCAAGTTTGAGATACTTGGTCAACAGCCTTGGCACATACTTCTTAGGCTTCTTCTATTTTCTTCATAGCTTCAATTGCTACTTCTCTTATTTTCTCCATCACTTATGGAGGTGTTCTTGGTTTTACCTGCTCCTCAAGCTGTGTAACCTTCTTCTTAAGTTCAATCACTATCTTTCCAAGTCCAATGACCTTGTCTTTGACCTGCATTTCTAGTGTGATTTCAACATCTTCAATATTTTAACAATATAGGTTTATGATATTCTCAAGTTTTAGTTTACTTTATTCTCCTTCCTTTACTTTTTGCTTGGTCTTTTGTATCTTTTCCCTTATTTTGTTAATAACCTGCTCGGATTTATTCGCCTCTTTACTGAGGGCACTTTCTATTAATCTAATTTTTTGGACTGCAACTTTTTGTAACGCATATACTTCCTTCAGTCGCATATTTGAAAAATCTATGAGTATCTGGACACCACTTATGGCCACTTCATTGGACACTGGGGTTCCCAAGTCCAGTACTTCTCTTGGAATTTGCACCTTGATTTGGTGGTCCAACGTTGGTCTCTAGGGTTATGGTGCTTCAGAAGGACTAGGTTCATCCTACGACCTTGGTACTTGGGGCACACAATCCACTGTGATTTTAACCTGTTCAATCATTTTACCTAGTTCATTCATTCAATCTATAATATTAGTAGTAAAATCAGTCTGCTTCTTGCCAAGGCCATGGAAACTTGCTTAGGAAGATTCTTGTAGTTCTTCTGCTAATGGTGTGAACTCTTCATCATCCATGTCAAAGGTATTGGATTGCTTATTAGCCTTTTGTTTCTTACGCTTAGGTTTCCTTTGTTTTGCTGCATCTTTCTCTCCGTGTTTTTTTTGCATTTTCAGTGATGGCTCCTCAAGAGGAAAATTAAACTTACTCTTATCTGCCTCCCTACCTTGTTTGTCTTTCCTGGGGTTTTTTTCTTGATTGATCTCTTTCTCCCTTGCTTGAGCTTCTGGTGCTTGTTGGCTTCATTCTTGTGACCAGTCGGTGAAAATGGTTTCTAAGTCATCTTCCATTAATAAAAATTACGACATCAACCACTAATGATATGGGTCCCTCTATGGTTGGATGCAATTATAGTGTGGACCAATTTGAAATTTGATAATTTGTTGAAATTAGGAAATAATGTTCGCATTAAGTCTCATTTAGTGCTTCACTAGATGCTTTAAGGCTTCACTATGTACAAAGAATTCAATGTTAATATATGTTTGTCTATTCTTGTCTATCGAGAACCAGAGGTTCTGGTGAATTTCTCCTTTGCAGCTTCTGGGTAAATCTACTAGCTGGTAGTCTGTTGGATCAGATAAAACAACAAATGAAATTAAGATCAACATCCAAGAGTAATAGAAAGAATTACCTTCTTCCTACGGTCAAGATGCATCTTGTAACAACTCGTTGAGCGAATAATGTGACCAATTGATCTAGACTCCTTCTACATAGAGTGCAGCTAGCGCGATTGCACCTGCAGTACACTAATTTGGATGAGATGTTCACCACACCTTGCATGACAATATCATTGCTGCTAGCCGAACAACAGGGTCATTAATGGATGAAATTGAGAACCTTCTGTTGGCCCTGACCAGGTCATACTTATCCTTGAACTTCGCAGTTAGGGCTTGGTATTTTTGCTTCATCAAAATTGTTAGGGTCTTCTCTCGCTCATGGAAAGCCTGTAATTATTGAAATCAGGTCAACATCAACCAAGTATGGTTTGTCTAGTCGTAGGAATCCTCCATGAAATACTACCAGTAGATGCTTTACATAATTTTTCACTTATGTGCTTCTTTCGAAGTGTGTCATGAATAGTAATGACAGTAAACCAAACTATTCCATTCCTTTGACACATTTCATTGCAACAAAATGGTTTGGTGAGTCAGGTGTATCTTTGACCAGTTTCATGTAGTTCTTTCTATCCATAGCTCTTAGTTTTTTTGTGTCATGATCTTTAAAGGATAACCTGTGTAAATGTGGCATAATATCCTGCAGTACTTTAATTTCTTTTGGTAGTCTGGGTGCTACCAGTGTAGCACAATTCTTTCTTGGGATGTGAACCTTTGGTGCATCCGTCCTCTTTGGTGGAATATATGGTGGCAACAAGTTTTTGGTTTCAAAGTCTTGTTGATTCTCCTCAACTACTGGAGTTTTTGTTGCTTTTTCCTTTCTCTGTTTCTTCATTTCTTCTTTCCTTTTGAAGTTGGTGAGAGTCTTGGTTCATTTATTCTGTGTTTTCTGGACAGACGAAGTGGAAAATTCCCAATAGCTGAGATAGGCTGCTGCTTTGGGGGAATATAACCAGTAGTATCTTCCATAATAGGGGTAGGTGATGCAAGTCCATCTTCAGGTTCCATAGTGGGACTAACACTCAATATTGAAATAATCATGAATTGACTTTGACTCTTTGATTTGCAGAGAATAATTGTTATTTTTTTTCTCTAGGGATAATGACTCTAAGTGTGGGTGCAAAGTGTAATATGAAACAACAACTTTTTGGCAGTTTTCTTTCACACAAAGAGGTATCCAATTAGAAATGAATCTGTCCTTTCAAGCTTGTGGGCGCTTAATTTGGATCGTTTAAGGAATGTTTTCAGCACGCCGTCAATTAGTTGGCATATTGAAAGGAAATTATTGTCATTTATGGTAGGCGTGATCACAAAGTATGCTACCCAATTCTGTCGATATTTCCAATTCAAAGAATAATAGTTGTCTTGTTAGCAAATTTCTTAATTATTGTGCCAATGCCACATCATTTCCCATCTATTGTCTTTCATGTGGTAAATTTGCTTCTCATTTCAAGCTACATCATCTTTTTGTCCCTCCTCTTACGAATTAGATTTTAATTTTTTTTTTCATCACACTCCTTACGACTTGTATTTCCTTTTCGCACACTTCTGGTCGCAGTCCTTGTGACTTACATTTCCCTTCCCAAAATGGTTTCTATCCCATGACATGCCAATTTCTTTCACTGAGAATTCCTAATCTTGGCCAAATGCCAAGTTGATATAACTTTACTCTTTTTTTTGTAATGCGACCTAGTCACAGTTATCAAAGTAAGGATTCAATCAGCTCCCATTGATGAGACCTCTGACCTTTGTCCCATCTAATTTCTCTAACTGAACTGCTCTTCCATTAGTTATTTCCTTAACATCATATGTCCCTAACCAATGTGTTTTCAGCTTTCCCGAATGCTTGAAAAATTTACTGTAGTACATAAGAACAAGAGCTCCCACTTCAAAATTATTTCTCTTAATGTTTCTATCGTGTCATACCTTTTGTCTTTTTTTTTCTACACTCGGGTGAAATCCTGCAATAAAACATTCTTCTTCCAAGTGGATTAGTTGAAGAAATATTTCTTTTACAGCATCAACACCTGTCATTTCCGTGATCACAACAACTCTCAAAGTTGGTACAATATATTCCATAGGCATGACAACTTCTTGTCCATATACCAACTTGAATGGTGTTTGACCTATCAACTTCTTACATGTTTTGTGATATGATCATAGTACTGTAGAGATATTTTGATCCCAATCATCTCTTCACGTATTTCATAATTTTGTTAGCGCATTTTCCAAAATCTGGTTAAATGCTTCGACAACTGCATTTTCTTGAGGGTGATATGGAGTCATTATTCTATGATGTATCTATAATTCATCAGTCGGTTCTTCAATTAACTGATTAATGAAATGCATACCTTGATCGCTGATCAAAATATTTGGGCAACCGAACCTTGTCACAACATTTTCAAATAAGAACTTCGCAGTTGTTGCAGTAGTACAGTCCTTTACTAGCGTAGCTTCTTCCCATTTGGTCATGTAATCAGTCACAAGGATAATATACCTTGCTCCGATGTGCTTTCCTACTGGACTGATAGGTCCTACAAAGTAAACATCCCATTTATCGAATTCATTTAGTGTAATCTGTGGTAATAATTGAATTTCATCCCTTCGGGATGATTTCCTAGTTCTTTGATAGATATCACAACTTCAACAATAATTTCGAGCATCCACATATATGGTGGGCCTCCATAGTCCTTCTTGCAAAATATTTCTTGCAGTCACTTTTCATGCATAGTGGCCTCTTGCGACACTAGCATGTGCTTCACTTAATATCGTTGGGTGCTCGTGCTCCAAAACATATCATTGGAGTATCTCATTAGGTCCTAGTTTGTACAAATGTCCAGCAATCAACTGGAAATATGCGGCTGGAACTACTGATTTTTTATTTTGCGTCATCATAAATTCAGTGGATGCATAACCTGTACTCAGAAAATGTATGATATCTTTGTATTGATCATCAAACACAATTATCACAAATAGTTTTGCATCAAGAAGATTATATTGCAGACTAGTAGGTTCTTCTCCACTTTCAATTCTTCAAAAATGGTCGGGCCCCAAATTCAACCTACCCGGTTTAACAATTATTTCAAAATTAAATTCCTAGAAGAGGAGAATCCACCAACAGATGCCCCCCAACACTAACTTATTGACCAAATATTTGAGCGCAGAATGGTTAGTGTACATCTTGAAATGTCCACCCAACAAATAATGTCTAAATTTTTACAGCGCATACACCATCGCTAGTCCTTACCTCTCCGTTGTGGTGTAGTTTTTATCTACAGTTGATAACTTTCTGCTAGAAAAATCAATGGGGTGATCAATCAATCCTTCCCCCGGATGCATCAATACAACTCTGAGTGCCACAAACAATGCATCGACATTAACATGGAATTCTTATTTCCATTATAAAAATACAAGTATTGGCAGAGTAACCATCTTGTTCTTTAGCTTGTCCAGACTGTCTTGACATTCAGCAGTCTCTCCATTGGGGAAGTCACCTCCACGTATCCCTTTATGAAATTTCTGTAATATATCGTATGTCCTAATGTTTCTCATACCTGGTTAACCGTGGTGGGTGGTGGCAAGTCAAGGATGATGGAAATCTTGGTTGGATCTACCAAAATTCCATCATGATAGAGCACATGGCCTAACAGAGCTCCAAAAGGGGCACAAAAAATACACTTTCTCAAATTTAAGGATATTTGATACTGGTGACACCATTCCAACATCATTTTGAGGATATTAATATGGTCTTTGACAAGACCAAATACTGTCCAGTCATCAAAATAGACTTCAAGAAGTTTATGTATAAAATATTTAAATGCAGCAACTACGATTCTAGAAAAAATTGTAGGTGCATTCTTAAGTCCAAAGGGAATTACCATGTACTAGTAGCATCCCCATTATGTCACAAAGGTGTTCTTGTGTCGGTCCTACTTTGCAATTCTTATATGATGGTATCCCTATAATCCATCATTGAATGAGTACATTTATTGTTCTCCAACATTCTCCAATACTTCATCTGTGAATGGTGTCGAAAATGGATCATGTAGGAAGACATCATTTAATTTCCTCAGGTTAACACAAATCCTCACTTCACCTGAAGTTTTATTTTCTTGCATTACAATTGGACTGATCCATTCTGATTCTTCAATAGGTTCTGTTTGTGCTAGAAATTGTTTCTAAGGCCAGAGAAACAAGCCAACACACACTCAAGATAAAATTCAATAAAACAGATTAGGTTTAGGGTTTCTGCAATGTTTTAGTGGTTGTAAACTTTTGGAGGAAGACAGGGAATGCATTCATGAGCAAAGTAGTAACTAAATCATAAACAGGATATGATAAAGATGCATAATATATCACACAAGATCCAATAGAAACACTATGCTGAGGTTCATTCATAAAGGACAAGCATCACCAGCAAATACACATAAACCAGTAATGAATATATCAATTAAGAAACTAAACAAGTTCAATAATGAAGCCAACATAGAAAACTGAAGGGGAAAAATGTCATATATCTCATAATTTCATCATCAAAAGCATATAAGAGTCTTGGTACTTAACTCTTGAACAAGTCTGAAGACAAAAGCAATCTGAAGACCTCCTGTAGCTCCCAAAAATCAGAACCCCTCTTCTATCCCTTTGTCCCTCTTTTATAATTACAAAGAAGTAGTTCTATCTCCCCTTCATTAGGTCGAAATTGAAACTACCCAGTAGTTACATTAACTAACTAATTCAACTAATTGAATAAAAATAGCAAATCGGATTCCTGACAAATATGGCGAATTTCTAGGAAAATAGATGTCAAAGAAGCTTCCATATATCTCAATTCGTGACACCTGTGTAACAACTGAGAGAGGTTTTTGTGAATAGGTCCGTGATGGACAAAAACCTCTCTTTTTGTTTTTAAATTCATCTCTAATTGATCATAATATTCCCCGTAAGATGAACACTAAAACAGGAAAATATTAGATATTTAAAAACCCTGAAAAATACGCTGCAAAGCTTAAACTGAATCTTTCAAACCTTGACAGTTGTTGTAAAACTGAGAGAGGTTTTTGTATATGGTTATCTTATGAACAAAAATATCTTTTTGTTTTCAAAAATTCCTCTCCATTATCTCGTGGTCTGCATTTGACTTCAATCACTAAAAACAGGAAAAATAGAGCAGAATTCTGTGCCAAATACCCTGTTGAAAAGCATTTTTCTCTTTCTCCAAGTATCAGCTGATGAAGTGATGTGTAATCTATATCTTGCAATTCTAGTGACTTGCAAGACATCAAAGAAATCAAGTTCTGAACAATATTGAACTTGAGTATTTTCCTGATACATGGCTCACCTCCGGAAGAACCCAATTTCATAAGCACAAATATAGCATCAAATTTTATTCTATTATTGTAAGATGATATATGTTGCAGCTGCTTTGCTAAGTTCTCTACAAGGGCAGTTTGCAAAATCATCTCTCTAATCTCATGTACATCTGCCTTTTCAACGATAGGGATAAGCATTGCCTCCATTGCATTGATGTTGTTTTTGTCCAGAATATTGCTAACAAGCTTTTCCACTGTTTGTCTCTTGGGTAAAGATGGTATTGCCCTTGCAACAGTAGCAATAAGATTTTCCGATCCCTCTGAGATCAAGTACACTATCTCTGGGCCTGCAAGACATCTGAAACTCACACTGCTTGCTTCTAATTTAGTAACTGATTTACTAGCTTGATGAGCTTGAACAATTGCTTCTAAGGTCACCATCACTTGTCTCTCATTCAAATCATTTTCTAAAGGGAATTTCTTGGCTGCATGTTGGTCACAAATAATAGATGGCTGTTCAGAATAACTTGTAGAGAAATCTGCACTGTGGGTAGTTCAGCTACTCTGCCAATTTGTCCTTAAGCTGCTTGTTGTTTCCTTGTAATTGGGCATAAACATTGTGAACATTACATTAGCATTTGCTTGGCCATCCTCAATTTTTTTTTAATCCTGTAGGTGGTATCTCGGCATTGTCTTTGAAAAATTGTATCAAATCTTTCAAGCTTGACATTGTTGAAGCTTTAATAGGATTCTTTTTGTTATTGGCACAATAAAACAAGAGACTATGATAGTTATCGACCTGGAGGTTTGGATGCTCATTTGCAGAGACATCAATCCTTGCAATAACAAGTGATGTTGTGCCTTTGAAATGCTTTGCTACTTTTTATGTTAACTTGCTCATGGATTTACAGTTTACACACCAAGGTGCATAAAGCTCTAGTAGAACATCTTGGGAACTGTTAAGAACAATATCATCAAAAGTCTTTCCAACAACAACTCTAACATCTCCCTTGATTTCAACCGGTATGGGCTCTGACTTGTAGTAGGGTAAGAGATTCCCTGCCACTAGCTTTGAGCAAAAATTCTCCAAACTGTTTGCCGATATATCTGACTCTAAGAGGTAATTTGAGCCAATTGTGTTGTCAAAATTTGTAACCTGGAGTTTGATCGGGCTTGAATACACTTTTGGCAGAATTGTGTTTAGTTAATCTGGTAACTAAAGGATATTTATTGATCTCAATAAACTGAAGTATTGTTTCCTTTATAAATTCACCCTCAAATAACACATTTTTTTTTGGTTCACTCTTTATAAGACCAAGTGAATAAGGTAGGTGATTTATCTCCAGACTGAGAAATGTAGCCACTTATACCTTGTTGACTTCAACAAACTGAACATCGTTGTCTTCGATCGCTGATTTTACAAATTCTTCATAAGTAATCCCCTCAAAAGTTTTGAACAAGACAACTGCGGAAGTTTGATTTCTCTGCAAAAATTGTTCAGCCACAGATAAAGAGGAAAGCCTCATGGTAGGTACTCCAGTCTTTTTCCGCACCCAAATCACAATTTCATTGCTACCAAGGCCTCCTGTGTAGGCATATGAAGTGCCATTAACAAAAAACAGCAGGGTGGGATAGCTTGATACCATACTTGGAAGCCTCCTTAGTGTGTCTATCCCCATTCATTTTTGCAAGCAAAATAGGATTACCCATATCATTCAACGATGTTGCTGCAAATGCAAACTCTGGCATCAATTCAGAGCTCCTTGCACACCAGGACGCATAACCTAACAATAGTACATATTCATGGGAGCTCAAAACTCTCTCTACATTCTCGTTTGTGAGATCTGCAACTATTCTCTGAGCTCTGCTCACTGCCTCTTCCCCTGAGATTCTCCCATCGTTGTCGTCGATCTCCTGTTGGTTAGCCGCAGTTCTATTAATTAAAAGCAGCAGAAGCAGCGAAACTAAAATTAAGCTTCTGATATTGAGAATGTTAAAGATAATTCATTTTCTGTATGAGATCTCCATCTTCCAGACTTCAATTTGCAAAATTTGAGTTCTGGCAGAGTGAATTTCTTGATTGAGCAACTGAAAGGTGAAATAGTTTCACGATCCCTTCACGACTTGAAAACACCTGCTATCATAATGATTCTTGAATCCACACGTAGCAAACAACTCATAGCATGTGATTAGTCACTCACTATTTGAAATCGTGCCAAAATTTTGCTAGAAAACCGGAAAAATTGAAGGTCGCGATATTCTTGTAGTGCACCTTCATTATTTTTTCCCCTTTGTGCTACAAGAATAATGTTAACGCTATTTTATCGCTGTTTTACAGCTTTTAGGCATTTTGCATGAAGTTTAAAAGCTGCTTGAGTGATAGCTATGCTCAAAGTATGATTTGTGAATCCACCATTTGATATAATGACTTTCAAAAACCCATTTAAAATGTAAAGGATAAAAAAACAAAGCAAAAATATAAAAGCCAAATTTAAAATTTCACCTAACAACCAAAAATTCTCCTAAAAGAAACCAATAATCAAACTTAAAACAAAAGATTAACTTGAAATAAAATGCAAATCAAACAAAAATTGAAGAAACAAAACTCTGACTTAACATCTAGCTCCAGCTGCGGGATGAAGTCCTCCCTGTGAGGCTTCAAGAACCTGTAGACCAGTGCCTTCTGTCTTCTATCTACCTGTCTGCAAACTTCCATTGGGATATGGAGTCTTTAATATTCAATCCTTCACACACTGATATATACAATGGAAATTAAATCTCTTTCTCTGAGGAACTTTCCATCTACTGAATCAAATCGAAATCCGATTTCCAATGTAACCAAGAAAAAATTTGGTCAACCCACCAAAACTTGTTTCCAACTCCAAATATATGTATAATCATAAATATTGAAAACATAAAGAGCAAATATTTAACAACTTATACTCACTTTCATCAAATAGCATCTCTGAAATAACAGATTTATAACCTGGTATTGACTTTAAATAATCTGCTATTGGATCATAAAAACTTCCATAAGTTACCTCTTCCTGCTCTATGAAAAAGACAAGCTGTCCATAAGAATATTTTGTTCCATGAATATCAATAAGACATTGGCAATAAAAGACATTAGGACCAGCCTGAATTTGCTCTGTAAATTTTTGAAAAGTATTACCAATAATGTCAACACTTTGAACCTCCTTTTCCACACTGTCTTCAAATAAATGACTATCGGGCATTAGCTTTTGTTGTTCAAAGATATTAGACTGAATGCATTCTTGAATATGTTGATCAGATTGTGACATATAACACACCTCACAGATTTCTCGGTCTTTCTTTTCAATTTCATCATCATATTTATTAAAAATTAGACCATCTTCATAATGATTTTGAACAGCAGGTTTATCATAACCATGAATATGAGTAACTTCTGAAGAAATGTGAACAGCCTGGCCTTCATCGAATTTAGTATCAAAACCAAAAGGAATAGAATCTAATTCATCACAAAATTCTTGTCTTGGAACCCTAATCTCTTCATCATAGCAAGGAGTATTCTGAGAAATTTCGAATGATGATGCTAAAGGTTCATCTTTTCCTTCAATACAAAACTGATCTTTAACACAATAAGGATTTTCAACAGCTTGTTGAACTAGAGATTGATCTTCAAAAGGATTTGCATTCAAACTATTATTAAGGCTATTGAAATCATTATGAGAATGTTCCAAACTATCTCTACTGATCTCATCACTTGAATAATCCTCAAACTGACCTAAAACAACAACTTGATTATCATAATGATCATGGCATCCTTCCTTGACAACACTATCTGAAAATGTTACCTTCTCATCTTCAACAAATTCTGAAACTTCAACTTCTTCATGACATGTTTTGAACTCTTGACTGTACTCATCATCATGGTTTTTTGAATCAGAAATTGTATTATAAACCTCAACCTGTTCACAACAATCTTTTAAAAAGAGTTCAGCTGAGTACAGATACTTACAACGTTTCCGAAAGCATGTGTGGAATTCTTTCAGTGAGGAGATTCTAGCAACATGAAGAGAAAAATATCAATCTCGTGCATCTTGCTCAATTGAATACATGAACATCTTCATGAGCACATATTCATGCTGGATATTTAACTGGACCATACATTAATGAAATTTGATAAGGTGATCTGATGGATTATCCTCTTTGCTTTCTCTAAACCATGGAAGACAATCTCCCCAAACATCCATAATAGCTACTGGATTTGGAAAACCTGGAATATCAGAAAAATTGAAAGGTGTAAACCTTCGAGCCACAATAGCTTCCATGGACATTGGTCTCTGCATGTTGAAATAGTGGAGTCGCCAATCAATTTGTCAAGAGATATTTTGTTTCTTCTTCTCAGAAAGAGAAAGGGATAACGGTACTTGAAACTAATTAGGGCTGCATAAAGCTGGGGATAACTGAAACTTTATGATTCTTCCAACTCCTCTAGTAGCCACTGTCTCAAACTTTGGTGAAAAATAGCCTTCAAAGTGCTGGTTTAAGTCCACCTCTTAAAACTAGTAAAAATGATAAGTATCCCAGGGAAGATATGCTTCAGCTTCGTCCCTGGCAACGGCGACAAAGATGTTTGTGCCAGAATTGTTTCTAAGGCCATAGAAACAAGCCAACACACACTCACGATAAAATTCAATAAAACAGATTAGGTTTAGGGTTTCTGCAATGTTTTAGTGGTTGTAAAATTTTGGAGAAAGACAGGGAATGCATTCATGAGAAAAGTAGTAACTAAATCATAAACAGAAGATGATAAAGATGCATAATATATCACACAAGATCCAACAGAAACACTATGCTGAGGTTCATTCATAAAGGACAAGCATCACCAGCAAATACACATAAACCAGTAATGAATATATCAATTAAGAAACTAAACAAGTTCAATAATGAAGCCAACACAGAAAACTGAAGGGGAAAAATGTCATATATCTCATAATTTTATCATCAAAAGCATATAAGAGTCTTGGTACTTAACTCCTGAACAAGTCTGAAGACCTCCTGTAGCTCCCAAAAATCAGAACCCCTCTTCTGTCCCTTTGTCCCTCTTTTATAATTACAAATAAGTAGTTCTATCTCCCCTTCATTAGGTCGAAATTGAAACTACCCAGCAGTTACATTAACTAACTAATTCAACTAATTGAATAAAAATAGCAAATCGGATTCCAGGCAAATATGGCGAATTTCTGGGAAAATAGGTTTCAAAGAAGCTTCCATATATCTCAATTCGTGACACCTGTGTAACAACTGAGAGAGGTTTTTGTGAATAGGTCCGTGATGGACAAAAACCTCTCTTTGTTTTTAAAAATTCATCTTCAATTGATCATAATATTCCTCGAAATATGAACACTAAAATAGGAAAATATTAGATATTTAAAAACCCTGAAAAATAGGCTGCAAAGATTAAACTGAATCTTTCAAACCTTGATAGCTATTGCAAAAATGGGAGAGGTTTTTGTAGATGGGTATATTATGAACAAAATATTTTTTTTTTTTCAAAAATTCCTCTCCATCAGCTCGTGGTCTGCATTTGACTTCAATCACTAAAAACAGGAAAAATAGAGCAGAATTATGTGCCAAATACCCTGTTGAAAAGCATTTTTCTCTTTCTCCAAGTATCAGTTGATGAAGTGCTGTGTAAGCTGTATCTTGCAATTCTGGTGACTTGCAAGACATCAAAGAAATCAAGTTCTGAACAATATTGAACTTGAGTATTTTCCTGATACATGGCTCACCTCCGGAAGAACCCAATTTCATAAGCAAAAATATAGCTTCATATTTTATTCTATTATTGTAAGATGATATATGCTGCAGCTGCTTTGCTAAGTTCTCTACAAGGGCAGTTTGCAAAATCATCTCTCTAATCTCATGTACATCTTCCTTTTCAACGATAGGGATTAGCATTGCGTCCATTGCCTTGATGTTGTTTTTGTCCAGAATATTGCTAACAAGCTTTTCCACTGTTTGTCTCTTGGGTAAAGATGGTATTGCCCTTACAACAACAGCAATAATATTTTCCGATCCCTCTAAGATCAAGTACACTATCTCTGGTCCTACAAGACATCTGAAACTCACACTGCTTGCTTCTAATTCAGTAACTGATTTACTAGCTTGATGAGCTTGAACAATTGCTTCTAAGGTCACCACCACGTGTCTCTCATTCAAATCATTTTCTAAAGGGAATTTCTTGGCTGCATGTTGGTCACAAATAATAGATGGCTGTTCGGAATAACTTGTAGAGAAATCTGCACTATGGGTAGTTCAGCTACTCTGCCAATTTGTCCTTAAGCTGCTAGTTGTTTCCTTGTAATTGGGCATAAACATTGTGAACATTACATTAGCATTTGCTTGGACATCCTCAATTTTTTTTTACTCCTGTAGGTGGTATCTCGGCATTGTCTTTGACAAATTGTATCAAATCTTTCAAGCTTGACATTGTTGAAGCTTTAATAGGATTCTTTTTGTTATTGGCACAATAAAACAAGAGACTAGGATAGTTATTGACTTGGAGGTTTGGATGCTCATTTGCAGAGACATCAATCCTTGTAATAACAAGTGATGTTGTGCCTTTGAAATGCTTTGCTACTTTTTCTGTTAACTTGCTCATGGATTTACAGTTTACACACCAAGGTGCATAAAGCTCTAGTAGAACATCTTGGGAACTCTTAAGAACAATATCATCAAAAGTATTTCCAACAACAACTCTAACATCTCCCTTGATTTCAACCAGTATGGGCTCTGACTTGTAGTAGGGTAAGAGATTCCCTGCCACTAGCTTTGAGCAAAAATTCTCCAAACTGTTTGCCGATATATCTGACTCTAAGAGGTACTTTGAGCCAATTATGTTGTCAAAAGCTGTAACCTGGAGTTTGATCGGGCTTGAATACACTTTTGGCAGAATTGTGTTTAGTTAATCTGGTAACTAAAGGATATTTATTGATATCAATAAACTGAAGTATTGTTTCCTTTATAAATTCACCCTCAAATAACACATTTTTTTCTGGTTCACTCTTTATAAGACCAAGTGAATAAGGTAGGTGATTTATCTCCGGACTGAGAAATTTAGCCACTTCTACCTTGTTGACTTCAACAAACTGAACATCGTTGTCTTCGATCATTGATTTAACAAATTCTTCATAAGTAATCCCCTCAAAAGTTTTGAACAAGCCAACTGCGGAAGTTTGATTTCTCTGCAAAAATTGTTCAGCCTCAGATAAAGAAGAAATCCTCATGGTAGGTACTCCAGTCTTTTTCCACACCCAAATCACAATTTCATCGCTACCAAGGCCTCCTGTGTAGGCATGTGAAGTGCCATTAACAAAAAATAGCAGGGTGGGATAGCCCTTGATACCATACTTGGAAGCCGCCTTAGTGTGTCTATCCCCGTTCATTTTTGCAAGCAAAATAGGATTACCCATATCATTCAGTGTTGTTGCTGCAAATGCAAACTCTGGCATCAATTCAGAGCTCCTTGCACACCAGGACGCATAACCTAACAATAGTACATATTCATGGGAGCTCAAAACTCTCTCTACATTCTCATTTGTGAGATCTGCAACTATTCTCTGAACTCTGCTCACTGCCTCTGCCCCTGAGATTCTCCCATCGTTGTCATCGATCTCCTGTTGGTTAGCCGCAGTTCTATTAATTAAAAGAAGCAGAAGAAACGAAACTAAAATTAAGCTTATGATATTGAGAATGTTAAAGATAATTCATTTTCTGTATGAGATCTCCATCTTCCAGACTTCAATTTGCAAAATTTGAGTTCTGGCAAAGTGAATTTCTTGACTGAGCAACTGAAAGGTGAAATAGTTTCACGATCCCTTCACGACTTGAAAACACCTACTATCATAATGATTCCTGAATCCACACGTAGCAAACAACTCACAGCATGTGATTAGTCACTCACCGTTTGAAATCATGCCAAATTTTTGCTAGAAAACCAAAAAAATTGAAGGTCGCGATATTCTTGTAGCGCGCCTTCATTATTTTTTCCCCTTTGCGCTACTAGAATAATGTTAACGCTATTTTATCGCTGTTTTACAGCTTTTAGGCATTTTGCATGAAGTTTAAAAGCTGCTTGAGTGATAGCTATGCTCAAAGTATGATTTGTGAATCCACCATTTGATATAATGACTTTCAAAAACCCATTTAAAATGTAAAGGATAAAAAAACAAAGCAAAAATCTAAAAACCAAATTTAAAATTTCACCTAACAACCAAAAATTCTCCTAAAAGAAACCAATAATCAAACTTAAAACAAAATATTAACTTGAAATAAAATGCAAATCAAACAAAAATTGAAGAAACAAAACTCTGACTTAACAGGTTCTATCGAATCTACCTCCAATATTCGGTCCAATTCACCTTTAACTTTTTTTTTGTAGCATGGGTTTAATCTGTACAGTCGCTACTTGACTGACTTTGCATCATACCTCAAAGGTATATTCATCTCACCAATGTTCCCGACTATACTTTCATATCAAGAAATTTTGTAGGGAACAAATCCTGAAATTCATGCAGTAAGTCAGTGATCTTTCCCATAGTCTCATTGGCCCAGTAATCTCCCATATTGGCAAATTTTTGGTTTTTAGACGAGCCAATATTTACTTTGTTTATCTTGAGAGGACTTAGGAATTGGTTATTAGACATACCAACTCCTTACACTACGTTCATACCTTTTGACTCAGGTATGTTTATCTCAAGTGTATCATCATCATCTAGTTCTCCTGTAATGTTGTAACATTCCATCTAGTGATGGATTGGTGTGCTACATTGATGGTAAATGGTAGTTGTGACCATGATTTCTTTGAATATATTTTCCTTTATTATTTATAGCACAACATCGTCTATCAGGAACTCAAATTTCTGGGTGAAGCTTGTAACTAAACCTTCCCATTTGACAGTTGAATCCCCTTCTTATTTCAACTGATGTGTACCAATTTCTTGGTACCATTTCCAATGTGTGGATAAATCAATGAACCCACTCCTGTTGTGGGTATTCTTGCCATTTCTTGCGACAATTATCAATATGCTCCATAGGATTTGTTAGTCATGTATACTTCTGATCAGAATAACTGATCTATTATCCAAATCTGATCTCCATTAATCTTCTACATTTTGGCCATTCGAGGATAGACTGTTTATGTGTACCCCACCATCTAGCCAGCGTAGCTTTCAGCACAAAGTCCAAAGTAGACAATCACTGGTATTCTGTAAATTTTTCTTCAAACTCCACTAAAAAATATACAAGTTTGGGTAATCCTTGATATGTAGGCATCTCTCTTGCTTCACCTCCTGCCCTTCGGAAATATCTTGTGATTCTTGTGCATATTCTCATGGAGGCTTCATGTAACCTATTTTGCCAATTTTCCAGTGAATCAATTGAATTAGATGTGCAATAACTTACACTCCTCCAACTTAGTTTCCCATTAGTTGTTGGATTTATATAATCTTATCTTGAAGACATGATATTATACAATTGACCTAAGTAGTTTCCTTGGCCTTCACTATTTACAAGCTCAACATATCTCTGCCCTTCAAGCAGATCAATTGGCGCAACCACCCTTAGTTTAGAATCTTCAAATGATAAGATCATTTTCTTGAAATGTATAATGGTTTGGTTTTATATTGCCCAATTAATTCCCAGAAGTGCAGGGTATGGATTTGTATCATCAACAATGTCCATTACTTCAAAGTTGGCATATGTTTTTAAGCCTTCGACTTCTACATGAAATTGGTAGAACCTTCGACTAGTTCACAAGCCTTAATTGAATGGGAGACCGGTCAAGTCACGACTTATTCATGTGCTCCCACGTTTGTCTTGTTAAAATGTTAACATTCTATACCAAATCTAGTATGATATAATCCATATCATAGTCTCATATCTGCAAAGTCAATCACAGTTCTTGCCCTGTTTTTAATCTCTTCCCAATGTGGTTAACTATTTTCTCAAGTCGCAGGTCATCTGGGGTTTCCTCTATTAGTGATGGCAGTTCTGTGACAACATCTTTATCATTGATTAGTGCTAAACAACTTTTGAAAAATTCTTTAAGATTACTAACCCTTTTCATTGGTTTCTTTGTGATTAGTGGTTCAAATCGTTCGGTCATGTTCTTGATTTGTCTAGATGTCGAAAGTTGATTAGCATCAACAAAATCTAGTTGCACATCCAAGAAGACTTCTTTCTCCTTCTGGACATCTAGTGGGGCTTTCTTTTGTGTCATGGGTCTCACCTATGGTTGTCCATGTTCTGTATTTTGGTATGCACCTGTCACAACACCTCCTCTCATGACTACAACAATGTGAGGTTCTCTTGGCTCAACATAAATAATATGAATGTTTTGGTTGGGGTTTGGATTCCGATTCTGCAACAAATTGGGATTTACAACAGTTCTAGCCTTCCATTTTGCAATTAGTTGCAGACATTGTTCAACAATGTGATCAAATGCTTAAAAACATGTACAAGTTTTTGCAGGACTTTGGCAATCTTGGGAAAAATTTCATGGATTCCCATAGTTATAACATATGACTTGGCCTCTTCCGTGACCAAATCCTCCTCCTCCTTGTGGTTGTCCTCGACCTCAAAATTTTCCACCCCCCTTTGTTGAGGGTATTGTTGTTGTTGTGGATATTGATTTTGCCGGTATTGCGACTTAGGATAATGTGGTTGTTGATATTTTGGTGGTGGATATTGAGCAGGATGATACTGAGGTTGCACTCATTTAGATTGCATATTCTCATCATTTTTCATCAAGTATGTATCCACGGTCTTTTCCTGTAACAGTTGAAGTGATCTACAGTATTTTTCATCGTGACCTATTGATTTACAAAATTTACAATACATACTAGCTGGTGCACTTAAAATATTCTATAAATACAGTCATTCTTCCTACTTGTGTCCTCTAGTATGGCATATTACACCAAGGAATCCCTTGGGTGTTTATCGGGTTCGAAACTACGACGTAGTTCATGAGCGTAGGGAAATTATCTTTATGGTGTTCGTTTCTTCGGCATCTTGTACACCATAGTTCTTCTTGAACTTCCTTGGTTCTCTTAATTTCTTGGAGATGCACCATAAGGTTGGCCAGTTGCGACTGAATTTGCATCATTCCCATGACGTTATCTCCAACCGGCGAGGATTCTAGCTTCATTGCTATCTTTAGCGGTTCTATCTGCGACACAATATTCTATCACATCAACGGGGTTCAGATGTGCGGAAACAAGGAGGCAATGAACCACTCTTTATGTTGTAAGTCCAACATTTAGAAACTTACTTTGGCCATTAATGTTTTGAATCTTTAGTCAAAGTCCCAGACATACTCTTTCAATAGCTGCTTCATTTCTTTGATCTCAATAATGCATTGGGATTCAGACTTTGGATTTCTAAATTCATCTATCATGCCCACTCGAATCTCATTGAGTGTTTTCTAGACAACTCCGACTGGCACTATTGAAAATTTCATGTACCAGTCAAGCACTCAACCTCGCAGAGTCATGATCATCTGTTCTTTCTTGATATTCTCATCCTGGATATGTGGTAGAGTCCACACAGCTTCACATAGGAACCAATGTTGTTATGGTTCCTCCAACCCATTTCCATTGAATATTGGTAAGTTAATGTCAACTCCAACCATTGTATTTATTGTTGGTACAGTCAAAACAAAATTTTGGCTAGTCAAACTCCCTTGTCTGCTATTTACATCATTAGTACTACTAGTATTTACAAATGCACTTGGAGATAAGCCTCTAGATCTTACCTCTAATGATGTGTGCGGTGTTGTAGGCGAGTTGTAACCACGTTCTTAATGTAGAGCTTCAATTGACTCTTCTGAATCTTGATCTCTGCTTGAAGATAAATTGGAAGCTCCCTATTATCTCAACAATGCTTATCAAATACCATAAACCGTTGATTCATGCAGTGGTCTCTCCATGGTTGGAATGTGCACTAGTTCATGAAAATACATTTTTTTCTTAGATTAAGTAGTTGGTTGGTTCTAGGGTCAATGAACAACTAAACAATGGATTATGTAGTGATATTCAATTTGTTGACCTCTACCTTACTAATTCCATTTTATTATAAATATCTCATAGTAACCCTATATTCAGATATATCATATAATTGGTCATGGACATGGCCAATAAAAACAATGATTGTGTCAAGTGAAGTGACCAATATAATGCAATATGGTTCTCTTATGTTCTTAATCTCCCTAATTAATCTCTCAAAATACTCTTTGCAAATATCTAATAGATGTTGGTTTTCCTGGTGGATCTAAATGAAATTTTTTTGTATCAGTAGAGGAAGAATATAAGTCACAACAACTTCGAGGAGTGGAGAAATACAGAAATAGGGATGGACATTTTTTATTTGTTTTACATAGAGGAATGTGCATGCAAAGTTTTAAATGCACACATGATCCTAATGCACAATCATTTTTTTTAAATTATAACCTACAAAATTTACATCCACATGATATAGCTTTGAAGGAGCTTCGATGGGGATAAAGCTATTTATACAAGAACACATCCACATTTTTAAAAGCAGTGGTGCATTCCAAAAAAAGCAATGGACAGACATTCCTATTGCAATTATTTACATTTACTAATGGGCCATGGATGAAGGAAATATCTCATTCAAGTTCATCACAATACTTTCCCAAGGAAAATTGTTTTGTTTTCTAGGAAAAATCACCCCTTGTTTAGTGATTAGCTTCAAAACCTCCTATACAATGATTGAATTATAAATGGTTGATCCAAGTTTATTTCTTTTTGTTTTGGCTTGATTTACCTTCATATAAAATCCTTGTGCATACTGGGTTGTCTCCACCTCCCTAGGATAGTGATTTCTCCCTCTCAACAAAAACTTGATGTAACTTGTTCTTACTAAAAGAACACATCATTAAACTAACAATTTTAATTTCCCTTCCAAAATTTTTATACAAAGTGTCACGTCAAAACTAGATCTTTAATTTTTTTTTTACTACATTGTCCTCCTAACCAAAATTATTTGTATGTTGGGATGGATTTCCTTATCTTGCACAATGGTCTGAGCCTAATTTTTGCACCGAGAGTAGTGAGGTGCTTTACAATCTAGTATGTGGAGAGATGTTATCACGTAAATGATGTCGAATCGTAAATAAAAAATTGGCTTATAGTAATGAATTCCCTTCTATGGTCCCAAAGATTGGGAAAAACGTTCTCATGATAGCTTGTTCATCATTGGGTTACTATGCATAGAATTGGTTTGGGCCTTGGGAAGGATAGCTTTACTTTTGGTTCATTGTTAGAGACCTCACATGCCATGATGGAGAGCGCAAGAGATATTGTTTGCAATGAAATATATTCTTGTAGAATATGGTGGGAAATAGATGTTGGTAAGGTAATGAAACTGTATATCACTTTCCATTCATATGTGCAACTACAAAGAAATGTCAACATCATTATAAAAAAAAATAGTAATCTATATTGTGAATATAGTTTTTGCAAGTTCATTAAAAATTATTCTCGAGGAACTATTTGTTTGAGTCTTGGTTGTGTTACTTGCATTGTTATTCAAGGATGGTGATATCAACACCGAAACACATACTTCCATATTGATACATTATACCGATTTCTTAAATGCATATGTTGAAATAGATCACATCTATAAGGATTGTTTCACATCTTTGTCTCAATAATGAACAAGATAGTGATGAACTTTGGAGAAAATAAACCCAGATTTTTCATTGGAAAAAATGAATGCAAGGAAAACATAAAAGTCACTTTAAAAAAAAGGAAAATGTAAAATTCTATGTTGGCAGAAGCAACATAATATTGCAATTGATATTATGTGAAATAGGAAATTATCACCAACATTATTTGTTGAGTATTGTGTACAATGATTCCCATAGGTTTTCTAATGAACAGGGTTTGGGCCAGGATTTTGACGATGAGTGGTCGTACCAGGCCTGGGATACCCTGGTGTTTGGGGGGCGGCTGATGGAACCTTTCTCGTGGTTTTGGGGATAGAAGAGAGGCTATTCACATCCTATTGAGGTACAGGATGGTGGCTTGGATGGTGGTGGTCACGCGACAGTCTTTGGTTTTATCCTGGCATACATTTTTGGGTTACTGGTTGCGTGGTTGTTGCTGCGTTGTCGGCTGCTTGTTTCTTTGATGTTTGTGGGTATTGGTTTTTGTTGGTGTTTTTTCCTTGACATCTTGGGGTTTTTGTCCACATGTTTGTAGCTTTGGTGTTCTCAGATGGTACCTCTGTCGCTCGTGGCTGAAGGGTATTTTTTTGGTTTAAATCTATCGCATGTTACCTTGGTTATTTTGGTCAGTAGGGGTTGTGTTGTGGGTTGGTGGTGGTGGGTTGGAGCTTTTTGGGGGACCATGTGATTCATGAACTGGTGGAGGGGGGTGTTTGTTGGAAAGGGGAGGTGGGCACATCTGTATCCTCATTAGGGTTTTTATCCACATCCCCCCCGGGTGTTGTTGATAGTCCTCCATATTTTCCATCATTTGCAGATCCATCTCTTAGGGTGTGGTTGAATATTTTCTCTAATCAGCCATAGATATCACCTTCCACCCTACCTGTTTCTTCCCTTAGGCATGAAAATTTTACCATTAGATGGTCTTGCAAGGCACCTCAGAAGATGGGTTGTTGGGGTACGGGTTCTAATGGGAGTGAGGACACGTATATTCCGGTATCCACTCGGATCAAGGAAGCTTTGCGAAACTCTCTCAGTCCTGCTGTTTCTTCTCGCATTGGGGTACTTAGAGCTCAGGATACTCGTGGTGGGGGTGCATATATGAGGCTTATATCCTTCAACGTGCGGGGTTTTGGGGGGCGCCCTAAAAAGATATCCCTCAAATTATTGCTTACCTCTCTCAAACCAACTATGGTTTTCTTGCAAGATAGATTGTGTGACTCTTCTCGGGCACTTATGGTTTTCTCTGGTCTCTTCCCGGGGTGGGAATATTGTGCATCTGATGTTGTGGGGCTCTCTGGAGGTATGTTGGTTGCTTGGGACCCGGGACATTTTTCGATGTAAGAATTTTCATACTGTGGGTGGTATTTTACTCGAGATGATGGCCGTGGGTTATTCACACACCCGGTATTTTTTAAATATATATGCTCCTTATGTCAACCATGAGGCTTAGTAGAATAATCTCTTATCTTCTGGGTTATTGAATTTGGCTCATCTTGTCATTGCAGGGGATTTAAATTTTACCACTTCTGTTCCAGATAATTGGGGGGTGAGGGTAAGATGTGACTCTTTGGGGTTGTTTTTTCGGAATTTGTTGAACTCCTTGCACTTGATTGATATTGCTATTGTTAAGTTCGGACCCACTCGGCGGAATGGTCATGCGGGGGCCGATGGCATTGGAAAAAGGATGGATCTCTTTCTAGTGACAAAAGACTCCTTGTCTGTGATGCCCTTTCATAGGGCATGGGTTTGGCCATCAGAGATATCTGATCATTTTGCGACCATTCTGGAATGGGAAGGCAGTAGGGATAGGATACATTATCCTTTCCATTTTAATCACTCTTGGCTACAGATGGCTAATGTTGATGAGTGCATCCGAAACATTTGGTTAAATTGTTGTTGTGCGATCTCGGAAACTAATCCCATACATACCTTGAGTTTTAATCTTGGAGTCCTTAAGGGGGCTATCTTTTCCTGGGAGAAGAAGATGAATTATGAGCATATGTGGGCTCTGTTTGAGATTGATGGTCAGATTGGGGAACTCTTTCTCTCGGCCCCAACCGAGGTCTTATCTGAGGAAGAGATCGAGTACCTATCTGCTCCAAAGAAGCGAAAAGAGGATATTTTAACCTTCAAAGTGGCCTCTATCATACTAAAGAGAAAAGTGATCTGGATGGCTTTGGGGGATGCAAATTCTATGTTTTCCACCACTTTGCCAGTGCTCATAGGAATACAAATGTGGTCTAGGATCTCTTAGACTGTGATGGTAACCCTATTACTGGTGATGAAGCATTGTTGGAGGAAGGTAAAGCTCATTTTGAGTGTCTTTTTGTGACAATAAACCGGTCCATTTGCAGTGTAAGCTGGAAGTTCTAAGTTTGTATCCTAGATGTTTCAAGGAGGATGATGCGAAGCTGGTTGGTAGACCTATTCTATTGTCTAAGGTCGAAGAGGTACTCAAGGGTTTTTCCAAGGATAAGGATCTTGCGGCAGATGACTGACCTATCAAATTTTACCTTGATTTTTTTGATATTGTGGGTAAGGAATTCATAGAGGCTGTGGAGTATAGAAGGATATGGGGATGTGTCCTGCAATTTTTGAATGCAAATCACATTGCATTGATCCCAAAATGCGGGAAACCATGACACTTCTCAGATTTTTGACCCATATCACTATGCAATCTCCTTTATAAAGTGATCACTAAGATCCTCTCTGATAGGATAAAGCCCTTCCTTTCTAATTATCTCTTTGAAGAGAAATTCGGCTTCCTAAAGAAGCGATGGATTCATGAGGTGGTCAGAATCACTCACGAGGTCCTACACTCTGTCAAGAAGAATCATCTGGAGGCTCTCATCCTCAAAATGGATATGATTAAGACTTATGACCCAGTAAATTGGAATTTTTTGAGACTGGTGTTATTGCATATCAACTTGACGTTGGATGTGGTAATCTGGATCATGGAATGTGTCACCACTACTAATTTTGTAGTCTTAATTAATGGTAGACCCTTTTCTTTCTTCTATGCCAGTCGGGGGCTTTGACAGGGATGCCTTGTGTCTCCTATTTTTTTTTTTATTGATGGTCGAGGGTTTAAGCATTATTATTCGAAAGGAAAAGAACAGTCGAAGGATGAGGGGGTTACGACTATCATCCACTCTATCAATTACACACATTTTGTTCATTGATGATGTGATACTGTTTGGTTTCGAATCCTATGCTAAATGGGAAATTTTCAAGAGCATCATTGACCTCTTCACAAATGCTACGGGTATGGCCATTATCTCTCAAAAATCCTGTTTTTTTTCTAACAATGTTGCCATTGTTGTTATTGATCAAATTAAGGACATTTTCCCATACTGGTTGTAAGACATTCAGTGAGGTTTCAAGTATCTTGGATACTGGCTCAAACTGATGGATGATAGGGTGGCGGACTAGGCATGGATGATCAAGCTATTTGAGCAGAGGATTGGCCATTGGACCTATAGATTCATCTCTTTGGGGGGGCGTTTAGTCCTCATCAGGGCTGTGTTGAGTGTGCTGTCGGTATACTGGTTCTCACTGATGAATATCCCCAGTTCTGTTCTGTGCTTCCTTAAGAGACTTATGGAAAATTTAGTATGGGGGGAAGGTGCATCCTGGAAGGGATTTAATTTGGTAAGGTGGGAACTTTTAGCTTCGCCTTATGAGATGGGAGGATGGAACATTAAAGAAATTGGTTGTTTTAATGATGGTCTAAGATTCAAGAGTATGTGGAGGGATATTATAGGCTATACATTATTGGATATTAGGGATATCCAATAATGTATGTTTGAATGAATATTTTATCCATGGATGATTTCAAATGCTTATACGTAGTTGATTATATATGCTAGAGTAGATATAACACCAATATATATGGAATGCTTGTCTTGTTTATTGATTGTCGAGGAAGTAATTTATCAATTCAAGCTAGAGTTGGAAAGCTCCACGGGGATCTACTTCAACCATCTGGAATAAGGTACGAGTTTTGACCCTTTAGTGTTAGATATTTGATTTCTCTTGCATATTGGAAAGGATTGATTTCTGGAGTCAAGTTGTCTGTTGTGGTACCCCAACCCATAGGAATTTCTCCATAATAGAATTGGCGACTCCGTTGGGGATGTTCCTTGTTTTTATTTGGGGTTTACGGGCACAATGGGCTTGATATTCTTGACTTGATCTTTGTTTCTCCTTGTTTTTGTGTTGCATTTTATAGGATGTTCATCCATTGACACTCCCCTTTATTGGTTTGACCCTTGGCCTACTTTTTACCAATGTCTTCTCTGTATACGTAGGTTTTTGGCCAAAATTCGCGTACATACACGGATTTTTGGCCAAAAGTCGTGTATATATGCAGGTTTTTGGCCAAAATCCGTGTATACATGCAGCTTTTTGGCCAAAAGTCGCATATATATGCAGTTGTTCTTTAAACAGTCATGTACATCCTCCCTTTTGGTGAGTTTGATGTTGTGGGAAGTTCTTGGGTGGGTTGTGAGTGTGGTTGGGTCTTCCTTGGGTCTGATGTTGTCTGTTGGATGCTTGTTTTGCGACTAGAGACTGCTTTTTCATTGATTTTTCTTTGAAAGTAGTTTTAGTCATTTTTCCTTTTTGTTTTTCCATTAGTGCATTACTCTTTTTGTCTTGGTGTCTTGCTGGGCTTGTGTTTTATACTTGCTACAAGGACTGAGAGTTTTAGATGACTTTTATTGCATTTTTCATTTAGTTATATTGAAAAATACAAGGTAGTTGCATTTTTTGCATATGGATCTGAGGAGGTACTTGCATTGGATTTCTTGGATGAGAATTTTATTTAGGCTTTCATATAGGAAGAATTGCATTGGCATTCAAAAAGGAATATATATTTATGCATCTCATGTAGTGGCATACCCTATTTTTCATTTGACAAAGATTGCACTTAGCATTGTTTGTTATGGTGTGCATATTTATTTCACTACTGAGTCATAATGTCATTAGTTGCACATCCATTTCCCTTTGAGTAATTACATCCAATTAAAATCAATGCATAATAAAATTAATTACACTCTTTTCTTTTATAGGGTGCACCAACAAGATTAGGTTTTAGGGTCTTGGAATAGTTCATTGTGAGTAAATACTCCAATACCACTAAACAACAACATGTATGTGTCTGTCCAGGTGAGAGTGTGAAATTCCTTGGTATAATTAGTGTTTCTCAGGATCCTCCTCTTATAAGGGAGTTAAGCACGAGGCAGTGTGAGAAGTTATTGATTGGGATGACCCCCAGTCATAACTGAGTAGCACCAAAAATATTTCTAGGATTGTATTCGTATCTGGGGGATCTTTCGAGAGTTTCGGGATTTTCTACCTTACCCATACGGTCAATCCTGCCTGCGACTGTCCACCTGAGCATTGATTATATTGATGTGACCTTAGTTTCCTTACCTAGGTTATCGAGGGGGTACTTGCAGAGGTTATTCTGTGAGTGTCCTATCCAGGTAGAGGTCAGACAACACAGTCGCTTTATGCGTTGAAGCTGAGGGCCACTATAATTGGTTACATACCTCTGCTTGTAGTGTATGGGAGTTTCGATCCTCTCCCGGGAAAGACATACCTACTACATTCGGGAGCTCACATATCCTCCCCTTGGTTTGCTTGTATTTTGGCTGTATATTTTCTTAGGAGTGTGCTCTTTGTACGCTAGTTGGCCTTTGGGATCGCGATTACTTGTGTATATTTATTCTCTCTTGAGTTCAGGTCCTTTTATTTTCGTCATGCCTGGTATCCTATCACCCATCTTGGTCCTAGTACGGACCCTGGTGTTAGACTTAGGGGCATCACAACCCCTTACCTTGCTCATAGATTTGAAGTGGTCACATTCTTTCCTCTACTCCATTTGTGGAGGATATTGACTCCCTTCGCTCGGTCTTTACATCAGTGGTCACCCTCATAGGGGTGGTAGTGGATGTGTGAACGTTGGGTCTACACCTTACTTTCCTTTTTATGTCCCATTGTTCACCGCATTGTTTCCTTTGGGAGCAGTTGTCATGATAATTCCTCCCTATATCCTATAGTTTGGATTCTTTATTGACTATTTTGGGTTGTTTTGGACAAATATGGTTGTCATGTAGGATATGGTTTTTGTACACTCTCTCTAACGTTTTGACCCGTTCATTCCTATCATAGTTATCATGTCTAAACTGGCATATAGGTTAAGATTTCACATCCGCTTGCATTTTGCATGACCTTATGACCATTCATCTTATCCATAGGTACGAACCCATTCCATGGTATCAAAGAACCTTCATGCTATTGTTAGAAGTGGTACTATGTGAATGGTAGAGATTTCCTATACATGGGTGTCCTAGTTAGCTCCCTTTTTCATTTGGTACCCATGCTATGAGTCCTCTCTTAGGTCCAGGAGTCCCTTTTAGTCCCACCATGTCCTTGAGCAAGAGCTTCATACTCCTCTTGAACTTTATGCTGGCCATTTCCCTGGGACTCCCTTATATATGTCAAGTTGTAATTGCATTATCATGAGCTTTGCTTGCCTTATTGAGCCTTATGACGACTTCCCTGACTTTGAGTATTAGCCATATAGCCCGAGCTTGTCTCATGTCTAGACATGCAGAACCATCTTTTATATCCTTTGCAGCTTGATTCCTTATTTTACCGGGAGGGGACTTTCCCCCGAGTGTCGCTATCCTACACATGTATCCTTGCATTGAGCATAGGTATGTTCCACTGCTTGGAACTAGTTTGTTTTCCCATATGACACTCATCTCCTCATATTCTATAACTATAAAGCAGTTTTATTCTTTTTCTAGCTTTTCAAATATTTGAAAAAGTCCAAAAAAAAAATTAAAAACCAAAAAGCCGGAAAAGGAAAGATGTTATCTTTGGCATCTATAGAGTTTTGTCGCCTTCGAACAGATCACTATATATCACATCCATTGGTTGGGTTTATAGTTTGACTTTAGGAGTTGTACTCGTTTATCTGAGTTTATCTCCACCGACTGGTTAAGCTTCCAGTCCCTATGGAGCCTCTATTGATGCCTCTTGTGTTGCAGAGATGTCCCAATTTTGCATATCGAGTCTATGCTACCTACATTCAATCACCATTCTCCTTTATGCTCTTGTTTTAAGGAAGTTGAAACCTGATTCGGCCATTTCTCAGTTATCTTGACTTTGCATGTCGGCCATTCTCGGTACAATTACTGTTTCGTGCACTTTATGATCGATTCCTTCCACATTATACAGCTTTGCTGAGTACCTCGTGTTGGATGATGGGGGATGCCTTAATTCCCTCCTTCAAGTTGATTTCATCCCATCAACTTCAGAATCATTTATTCTGGGATTGGAATCTAGAGTCATTTTTGAGTGCCTTGAGACTTGCAGTCATCAGTGGAAGGTTCTCTTGCCATCGACAGTTCTTTGGGAATACATCAATGTCCCCTGATCGATGGATTGTCTCAAGTGTTTGACCTCAACACATTTATTCACACTTTTTAGTTTGCACTCTAATACCTTGATTCCCATTATCATTATTGGTGGGTGAGCTCGCATCTGTTAACGGTATACATCAATGACCAGTAATCAGAAGATGGACTACTATGTTCGACCTCAACACCTCTATTCACATAGTAGGAATTGTACTCGTAATGGTCTATGTAGAAGACCTTCCAGATTGGTGGCATCTCTTATATGCTACCTCCTTGATCGTGCCAATGTTCATGAGATTTCAGCTCTCATGACTTGATTCCAGTATATGTCAGTCATTTCTATCCATTATGGAGATCTTGATCCATTGCATATCTTCAGCCATTATGGAGATCTTGATCCTTTGTGTATCTTCATCATGGAGATTCTGATCTATGTATATTGTACGTGGCGATGACCACTTATGTCATATTTTGTATCATACCTATTCATGGCCATTGTACTCTTATGTATCTGGGACTGCTATATGTATTTGCAGTTATATGCAGAGTTGTATCATGGTACTATGCTGATTGGGTGGCTGGTCTTCCACTGGGTTCTTCATCACTCTACTTCTGGGATGGACTTATAATGTATTTCGGCCATCGTATGACCCCTCTAACCTCACACATTAGGGGGCATCTGTTATAGCTGATTTTACCACACTTGGTGAATCACACTTGTATGGCCTTCCCATGTCCCTTTGCAAACTCTTTGGACCCCATGTACCTTTTTTATACCTTTGATGTTTCCAAGATCATCCCTGAAAACATGCTTAATTTGCTATACGCGACTTTTAAACCCTTTCTCGCATATATACGCGGGTTTGACCCCTAAAACCGTGTACATCGGGATGTGTGCAAAAGGACAAATTCTTTTGTAGTTTTCCTTGACATGGATCCGAATCACTTGTCTCCTGGCCTTCCATATGCCTTGAGATCGCTGACATTTGACCCTTCATTGCCCCATTGAAGAGCTATATAAGGAACCCTTTGGATAAATTGAAAACTATGTGAGAATTGAGAGAAAAGAAACTATAGTACATTGTTGCCGGAACTTATGCTTGAGTCTGCATCCCTTTGTCCCTTGGAGCACTTTGGTGTTCTTCCCAAGATTGCCTTTTGTTTGTGAGCTTGCTATCGAGAGATGGAGGATTGAGGTGGTGGAGGCCCAAGTGGGGGATTCAGTTTCTCCGATTCGTAGACGTGCCAATAGAGGTTGTATTCATTGTAATATCTGATTTCATATTAATAGAAATATCTTTTCCTGTCCAATAATGTATGTTTGAATGAATATTTTATCCATGGATGATTTCAAATGCTTATACGTTGTTGATTATATATTATAGAGTAAATCCTCTGTTGTTATAACTGATTTTACCACACCTGGTGAATCACACTTGTATGGCCTTCCCCTGTCCCTCTGCAGACTCTTTGGACCCCATGGACCTTTTTCATAGCTTTGATGTTTCCAAGATCATCCCTAAAAACATGCTTAATTTTCTATACGTGAATTTTAAACCCTTTCTCGCGTATATATGTGGGTTTGACCCCTAAAACCACGTACATCAGGATGTGTGCAAAAGGCCAAATTCTTTTGGAGTTTTCCTTGACATGGATCAAACTCACTTGTCTCCTAGCCTTCCATTTGCCTTGTGATCGCTCAGATTCAACCCTTCATTGTGGCCCCATTGAAGAGCTATATAAGGAACCCTTTTGGATACATTGAAAAATATGTGAGAATTGAGAGCAAAGAAACTATAGTCCATTGTTGTCAGAACTTATGCTTGAGTCTACGTCCCTTTGTCCCTTGGATCACTTTGGTGTTCTTCCCAAGATTTCATTTTGCTTGTGATCTTGCTATCGAGAGATGGAGGATTGAGGTGGTGGAGGCCCATGTGGGGGATTCAGTTTCTCCAATTCGCAGACGTGCCGACAGAGGTTGTATTCATTTTAATATTTGATTTTATTTTAATAGAAATATATTTTCCTGTCCAATAATGTATGTTTGAATGAATTTTTATCCATGGATGATTTCAAATGCTTATACGTTGTTGATTATATATGCTAGAGTAGATCTAACACCAATATATATAGCATTCTTGTCTTGTTTACTGATTATTGAGGAAGTAATTTATCAATTCAATCTGGAGTTGGAAAGCTCAATGGGGATCTACTTCAATCGTCCGAAATAAGGTACGAGTTTTGATCCTTTAGTGTTAGATATTTGATTTCTCTTGCATATTGGAAAGGATTGATCTATGGAGTCAAGCTGTCTATTGTGGTACCCCAAGCCATAGGAATTTATCTCCGTAACAGCAAGACCAACAATACACCATATGTTGAGATTAGACCAGGAGTCTATAAGGACTCTGGTATACAGGGGACATATTCATGTCCTCCACATATCATTCCCCCTCCAACAAAAGGTCTAATGTGTACCCTTTCTACCATGGAGAAAGAAGCATCCACACCTGGGGAATCATCATCAACAACCTCATCAAGCCATGATGTTGAGAAAATCATGAACACATCCATACCAGCTATGTTTTAGATACTATTTCTTTACCCCCCCAATGGGATTATGTGGAACATTGGTTATGGACCAACTGACACTCACTAGACTTGCGCTTGGTCTACATGTGTGGTAACTTACACCACCATTTCCAGAAATGGCTTCACCACCTATAGCTCATTATGATTTGATCATGGTGCAACAAGTTACCACTTCAACTACATCCACTAAAACCTCTCTTTCAATGACTCAACCACCACCACTAGCCACCACACTATAGAATAGGTGTGTCATTAAATCCAATCCAACTACCCACACCAATAGAGGCATTAAGCAACCTAATTTCAAAGCCCCCATAACAACTAATCATGCTTCTAAATCATCTGCAAGAATGACTAATGCCAACATGAAAGGTTCCACCCAACAAACAATAAAAGAACCCATCATGCATGACACTCTGACCATGTGGGTCACACCCCTATGCTATATGGATGACAAGGCCATGCAACCAATATATACCCTACCTTACTTGCTCATAAATTTTCTAAATACACTTGTTAGTGCTGCATTTCCCCCCCAAACTGAGACTAGGGGCACATTTAACCCATCAACCCCTAAGTCCAAATCGTTATGCACCAAAAACACATGTTCGATTTGTTCTCAATATGGGAATTATATGCACCATTTCCTCGGTATCCATTGATTTCAAAATGCATTGGAAACCATTCTCATTTTTCAAATAGTAGAAAAACTTACACCTACCCCAGCACATGAGGTAACCTCAATCAATATGGTCACCACTAATGAAGTGGAAAAAATAGTGTCTCTCAAGCTCACCCTTTTAGAGACCACTATATTACCACAACCTAATCCCTCTCTTACGAACCATGAAACCCAACCAAATGGGTGTGTTTCATGCAAAAATCACTGCCATATGGTTCCCAAACATATCAGGCCCACATCTCTTACAACATCCCTAACACCAAGATTAGTTCCACTTAGGGGATCATTCCCATGCCGAGCATGTGGTGCTACCTCCCAATATTTGTTTTAGTTCCTCATTTACATGCGAAATGTGAGGTTCTCTTAGAGAAAATGTGTCTCTAGGACCAATTTCTCCAACTCAATATCTCATCACAAGAACCACCATTGGAGCACATTGTTCCCACGATAGCTTACACAATGATACATATCCCTTGGATTGATTCATCAAAAGCAAGGTATCATCATAATCTAACAAGGAGTCACCCTCCCCAAATGATGAACCTCCTTGATCACCCTAAAAATAGATCATATGAGGATCCTCTATCTCTTATTGGGAACGTCAAAATATACTCACACTCCATTAGTTATGGTATAGTTTTGCAATATTTATCGAATATCACTATGGAACCCAAATTTCATTACAAAAATTTCAAAAATCATATATGTTTTAAATCCCATGAATCGAAAACCTAAAGATATCCTTTTGTTGCTCATGTAGGTGGATATCAATCACACCTACACTGGTTTCGTGAATGACACAAGTCATTGATAAAAAAAACCTAGCATTGGATGCTTGGACCATTTACTCCCCCACCAATCTCATTACCAAACTGGTGGAGTTTTTTTGTGGGAACTTACAAACAATGAAACTGAATATGATGCCATTATAGGACTATTGACCGATTCCATCCATTTTGGTGTAACCCATCCACAAGTCCACCTAGATTCTAACCTAGTTGTGTCGCAACTGAACAATGCGTTTCAGGTCCTGAACCTTCTTCTCTTCCACAAATATCTTCGAGTATGTCTCCTCATATGATATTTTGAACTCATTACCTCCACTCATCTCCCAAGGAAAACCAATTTCGTCATGATGAAGTCTTGAATTGGCAGTTAATCCGTCATAAGGCTAACCTACACATTAAAACGAGGTTATCCCATACATGTATAAGTCCCCATAACTATGCATGTATAAAACATCCATCACATACAATGTGGCAATAACTAGATATACATCGTGCATAAGAAACACAAACCATATCAACATATACCCATAATATATTCATCATATGTTTCTCAACAAAATATCTTGTACAAGTAACAAATACTGAACATCGATATGAAAAAAATATAGGTACAAAACATAATAAACATCGATACACATCAAACATCCATGAGAAACAACATGTGTGCCACCCAAAACGATATATATATATCCCAAAAACTAGTGTGTCATGTACAAATGACCCTCATCAGGCATATACAAAAATAATCATATACCTTATGGGGGATGTATCATATAAACCGTCTCCCACAGAATCGAGCATCTTACAACTACAAAATAAGGTACATCGGCCATGAATACAACAAATCATTAAAACATGGAGCACTTAAGTTGCACCACCACCCATCGGACCTCGCTTCCCCATGATAGTCAATGGTTGCACCACCTCAGCTCGAACTATCTTCAGCTTAGGTCCCCAGGCCGGCTTGAGATCCTGTCGTGGCCTCTGTCTAGGATGAGATCTATCTCCTCCCTACACTTCCTATTCCATATGATAGGAAATCACCACCCTCTGCATAACATATTAGAGTCACAGCCTACATGTGGCTGGAAGCTTTAAAGTGAGGGATAGCTCCTGATCGGTGAAGTCACCGATATCCCTCTCACCAATCCTTGTTCTTGAAATGACCAACCTCCTCTCCACCTTAGATAAGGAAACAATAGTTGGATCTCCCCCAGGAAAGCCACCAATTGCTCCCTGGCCTAGTAGGAGCACCAAAATCAGTAGCAACAATCGCGATCACCCCCGCTTCTCTCGCTTCTCTCTCCTCTCGATGACAACATTGAGGCACCCTTGTAGGTGGGGGAGAGGACACTACAACAAAGGATGTGAAAGAGAGGAAGAAGAAGAGGAGGAGGAACCATAGGAGGAAACTGTTCCAGATAAGGAAGCCATGACAGAAGGATGGAGTGCAACATGGGAAGATACAACAAAATATCAGCAACATAAGGCATGCAAATAGCACAACAACTGGAAAACGAAAGTAATACATAATGTTGAGAAAGTGATAGGCCTTAATGACCGTGGATATGAGCTCAGTAGGACCCGGTGGAAACCACGCACATGAAATCATATCTGTAAGTGAGTCCGTTAGTGCCTCCTGATTAGGTGTTACTTTAATAAGAAATACAATGTGTTGGTTGGATATAGAAAATTGGCTAAGAAAGCGACAAAAATGAGTTTGTAATGAGTCTGTATGGAGTCTGTAACGAGTCTGTATTGAGTATGTATGGAGTTTTTATTGGGTCGGTATTGATTTTGTATCAAGTATGTATGGAATCTATATCGATTCTATAATAAGGATATGAAAGAAGGAACCCAAGTTGTATGGGGGTTTAAAATTCTCCCTATGGTCAGTTTTTATAGTAGCTCTAAATTGTTAGACTCTCGTCGACTAAAAAGCATGAGCTCCTAGTTGGTGGCTCTTGATTTCTAAGTGAATCAGAGTAAGGAATCTGCAGTTGAGTGTGCAGAAGAGTAGGAAAGGTCGATTCGATATAGGTTGTGTGCGGATCACTAGTAGAGTAAAGGAGGAAGAGAACAGAGAGAAGAGAGAGAGCATGAAAGGGAGGAAGAGTATGTGAACGTAGAGAATAATATCTTAAGAAGATTCTGCAACTTAGTGCGTAGACAAAAGGTGCATCTATTTCCTCATGCCAGATGAAGAGAACCTTTTGGTTTTTTCCCGGATGGATTTCCATGTTACATTCTGTGTATATGTGTGAATGTGCCCAAGATATATGTGTAAATTTTGTATTGAATGAATGAATGTAGATTTGTTTACCAATGAATATATGTATGATGGTCACATTGTAATAATTGAATATGATTATGCTGCATGTCTGGTATTTGTTTAATGAGTTGCATAGAGAATATGGGGCACAACCTAGCCGTTGAATCACAGTGAACAAAATTAATTTACCCATGGACCTTTTTGAGAGTCTTGGTGCAGAGCCAAGGTACTAAACATCCTCCCAACCAACTATAGAAACATGGTTCTGGAAGTTTCCCATCCAAGAGAGATATCTCGGGCGAGACAACATCTGTGTCGTAGGTGCTACCAACCAAGATATTCTCTGTTGAGCCAATATCTTGGGATTATTTGTGCTGAGTAGAAGGGACTGAACTTGGTTCGAGATCCCTCGAGAAGCGATGAAAATCCAACAAATGGTTCCATTGTCAGGACCTGAATTGTCGTGGTGGCGGATATGTTGTGGCAACCAACAAAACCAAAGATCCAAGATTGGGTGGAATCCAAAGAGTCAGAATTCGCACAAAAAGAAAGAAAAGGATATCGGTGGAACCCAACAGAGTGGTTTGGTCGATACATATACGCATACATTCATGATATTTTATTTCCTGAGTTTCCCATTGTGTTGCATGAATGGTTATCTAAGTTAGCGATCCAACAAAGAAATTTTCAAGGCGAAGAACCAAGGGAGTGGACTCCTTATTTAATTGAACGACTGTAATAAGTAAGAAACCCTATGTCAAGGGCTGTATATTTTTGGATAGATGGTATCCTAGAGGGGTATATTAATGAGTTTTCTATTGCACAATCACCTTATACAATCAGGCAAAGTGAATTTTTTTTCAAGGACCACATAGTAGATATTTGTCATCTTTAAAGATGTGGATAAAAATTCTTGTATGTGAGAAGGTATTCTGCAAATGTAACAAGACTGTATATAAATAGAGTGGCTATGTCTCAGTAGAACCCTAAAGTGATATGTTCCTAGGATATAGTGGAACTAAACTAGAGGTGGGAGTTTTAAGAAGCGGAAGAAAATCCAGATTCCATAAGTGAAGAAAAACTATGTTAGGAAGAGGGAGTTGCAACACGAATAGAGAAGAAGGCTACAAGCTTGCATCATACTTGGATGAAGGGTATTGTGATGAAGAAGAGGAATAGCAGCCGATCTCTGAAGGAGATGACGAGTCAGAATAATCGACTGAAGCCCCATAATGAAAACGTGGTTACAACTCACCTACAACACCACATACTTCGTGAGAGATAAGATTGAGAGACTTATCTCCAAGTACTTCTATAAATATAAGTAGTACTAACACTTTAAATAGTGGAAAAGGAAGTCCGACTAGCCAAAATTTGGTTTAGACTGTACCAACAACAAATACAATGGCTGGAGATAACATTAAGTTACCAATATTAAATGGAAATGGGTTGGAAGACCCAGAACAAAATTGGTTCCTTTGTGAAGTTGTGTGAACTGTGCAACAGATCCAGGATGAGAATATCAAGAAAGCGCGGATGATCACAACTCTACGAGGTTGTGTACTCGACTGATATATGACAATTTCCATCGTACCAGTAGGAGTTTTCCCAAAAACACTCAATGAGATTCGAGTGGGTATGATAGATGAGTTCTGAAATACAAAATATGAATCATAGTGCATCACTGAAATAAATGAAATTAAGCAGCTACCAACAAAATCTGTCTGGGAATTTGACCAGAAATTTAAGACATTGATGTCCAAAGTGAGCTTCCAAATGTCAGTTGTACAACACAAGGAATGGTTTATTGCTTCCTTGTTACCACATATCCGAACCGTGTTGATGCAACAAAATATTTTGTCATAGATAGAGGCTCTGGAAATAGCAATGAAATTAGAGTCCTCACCGGTTGGAGACACTAGCTCAGGAATGATGCAAATTCAGTCGTAGTTGGGAAACCTTACGGTTTAGATCTAGGAAATTAAGAGAGGGAAGGAATTTCAGGAAGAAATGTGGTGTACAAGATGCAAAACAAATGGACACCATAAAGACAATTTCTTGACACTCATGAACTGCCTCGCAGTAGGAGTGTCGAATCAGTTAAACACCTAGGGGATTCCTTGCTGTAGCATATGCTAGACTAGGGGACACATGTCCGAAGAATGTCTATACTTACAAAATATTGTAAGCAAACCATCTAGTCTGTATTGTAAATTTTGTAGATCAATAGGTCATGATGAAAAGGATTGTAGAGCATTTTAGCTACTGCAAGAAAAAACTATGCATACCTACTTAATGAAAAATGATGAGTAGATGCAAACTGAGCAAGCGCAGCCTTAGTATCATCCCGCTCAATATCAACAACCACAATACCCTAAGCCGCAATACTAGCAGAATTAGTATCATCAACAACAACGTTACCCTCCACAAACGGGGAAGGGTGGAAACTTTAGAGGTTGAGGACAACAACAAGGAGGAGGATTTGGTCAAGGAAGAGGCCAATTCATATGTTATAATAGCGGGTATCCATGACATTTTTCTCGATATTTTCAAATTCCTACGAGAACTTGTACATACTGTAAAGAATTTGATCACACTATTCAAAAGTTTCCACAACTAATTATGAAATGGCAGGATAGAACTATTGTAAATCCAAACCCAATGCATAATCAAAATCCAAACCCCAGTTAAAACATTCAGATGATCTCTGCCGAACCCAGAGAACCTCACATTGTTGTAGTGAGGAGAGGATGCATTGCGACGGGGGAAGACCATAATACACATCAAGGAAAACTGCAGGTGAGATGCGCGCCACAAAAGAAATCTCCGCTAGATGTCCAAAAGGAGAAAGAAATATTCTTGGAGGTAAGAACAGAATTTTTTGATTCTAATCAACCGTAGACATCTACACAAGTCAAGACCATGCTTGAACAATTTGAACAACTATTCAGGAAGCCACCAATGAAAAAGGTTAGTAAGATTAAAGGATTTTTCAAAATTTGTTTAGCACTAATCAATGATAAATATGTTATCGCGGAATTGACAACACTAATAAAAGAAACCACGGATGACCTGTGACCTAAAAAAAGAGTTAATCATATTGGGAAGACACCGAAAATAGGCCAAGAACTGTGAATGACTGCATAGATAGGAGACTATGATATGGATTATATCATATTATATTTGGGATCAGATGTTAACATATTGACAAGACAAACATGGGATAGCATGAATAAGTCGTGACTAGATTGATCTCCCATTCAACTAAGGCTTGCAAAATAGTTGAAAGTGTTACCAATTGGTAGGCCAACTCAAGTGCCTATAGAGGTCGAAGGCTTAAGAACATATGCCGACTTCGAAGTTATTGAAATTTTCGATGACACAAATCCATATCCTACACTATTGTGAATTTATTGGGAAATATACAACTAAACCATTATAAACTTCAAGAAAAGGATCTTATCATTTGAATATTCTGAAATAAGGGTGGTTGCACCAGTTGACTCACTCGAAGGATAGAGATATGTTGAACTCGTACATAGTGAAGGTTAAGGAAAATTACCTAGATCAGTTGTATAACATCATGTCTTCAAAAGAATATTATACTAATCCAATAGTTGATGGGAAACTAAGTTTGTGGAGTGTAAGCTTGTGCACATATGAATCAGGTGATGCCCTGGAAAATTGGTATAATAGGTTACATGAAGTCTCCTTGAGAAGATGTGAAAGAATCACAAGATTTTTCCAAAGGGTAGGAGCTGAAGAAAGAGCACTGCCTACATATGAAGGATTACCTAACCTTGCGCATTTTCTGGTAGAATTTGAATAAAAAGTGATAGAATCTCAGCATTTGTCTGCCCTTGACTATGTGTTGAAAGCTATGCCCGCTAAATGGGGGGGTACACACAAACATTCTATATCCAAATGGCCACAGTGTAGAAGATTAATGGAGATCAAATTTGGATAATAGATCAGTTACCCTGATCAGAAGTATATAGGACTGACATATCCTGTGGAACATATTGAGCAGTTTTGCAAGAACTGGAAAGAATATCCTCGACAAGAGTGGGCACATCGATTCATCCACACTCTGGGAATGGTGTCAAGAAATTGGTACAATTCATTGTATCTGTGAAGAGGAACTATCGAATGGGAAAGCTTAGCTATAATATTCACCCAGACATTTTAGTTCACAAGTGAATATCCTATAGTCGATGCTGCACTTCAAATAATAAAGGAAAAGATGAAGAAATCCTGGTTGCAGCCACGAATTTCCATCAATGCACCATGAAAGTACACAACTGGATGGAGTAATACAATATTATAGGAGAACTGGATGATGATGACCCACTTGAGATAAATATACCTAATCTAGAAGGTATGCGTACAACGAAAGGCTAGTAACTGATACTGCACCAGCTTTCAAGGCTGGGGCATTAGTTAAAATGTGTGAATCAATGGGTATTCAACTAGTGCACTCCACATCCTATTATCCCCAAGGCAATGGCCTAGCTGAGTCATCCAACAAAAGCTTAGTCAGAATCATCAGGAAACTGCTAGAGACAAATCAGAAAAGCTGGGATTCAAAGCTTAAGTTTGCTTTATGGGTTGATAGGGTAACAGACAAAAGATCCATAGGGACTTCTCCATTCAAGCTAGTTTATGGCAATAAGGCCATTTTTCCTATCCAGCTCATCCTTCCAGTGGCAAAGTTATTTCGGGAAGAGGAAGATGAACCAAATGATATGGTGAGAAGGATGATGGATTTGGTGGAGTTACAGCAAATAAGGGAGCAATTTGTAGGAAAATTAGAAGCCCATCAACAAAGGATAAAGGGCATGTTTGACAAAACAAAAAAAGTAGACAACTTCTAGGTGGGACATTGGGTCCTCAAGTGGGATGTTGTCAGACAGGACAAGGGAAAACATGGAAAAATAGACTCTTTGTGGATTGGCCCTTCTGTGATAGCCCAGGTACATAAGAATAACACCTTCAAATTGTAGAATCTGGAAGGTGAAGAGGTATTTGATGGCCCAGTGAATGTGCAATTTTTGAAACTCTATTTTATTTGAGGCTCTGAGGCCTTATTATTGTAAATTAGTAGATAGTAGGTCGTTTTTCTTTCAGAATAAACTCCATGCCCAATGGAACAGTAAATGATAGTCCTAAGTTACTTAGTTGCTTTTAGGGAAAGGCATTTTTGGTCTGGGGTTCTTGAGACCTCATTGGGAGGTTCCCATCCCCAAGTAGGATCCAGATGGTATCTCCCAAAATAATTTATTTTGATAGTATGAAGAATTTAACTCATGCAATGAACGATATGAATATCACTGACAGTTTGAAAGCCTCTGTTTTTTATTTGGATTAAAATTTCACAAGTTGTAGCTTATGATGGCTTAGGAGAGGACTATCATAGCTCATTAGCCACCAAAAATCTATGTTTCAATAGCTAAACAGTTGAATGCGGGACAAAGGAAAACCACTGAAAGCGGTCTGAGCAAGAAGAGTCAAAGTAACACCTTTGGTGGCTTAGGCGAGACTACAGAAACTCATTAGCCACTAAAAAGGGGTGCTTTCGGCAAACTAGAAAGAGAAATAAAAGGGGTTTAAACCACTAAAAGTGAGTGGAAAGCAGTACCGGGAAAGGTACATTCAGTGGCTTAGGAGAGGCTCAGAACATCTCATTAGCCACTGAATTTTTCCGAATCGTGGCCTTTACCTCTTTTTTTTTTTATTGCCAAATCTTTTGACTGCCATCGAAACATTTTTTACAGCAGTTAGAGGTTTAGTCCTCTACGATGCCGACACTTCGGAGGGCTTGTCCTTTATGTTGTTGACACTACGAAGAGTCTTGTGGTTTGAAGTTCCGACACATTAGTGGTTTGAGGTTTCGATGTTTTAGTGGTTAGTCTTCCCGACCTCTGATGCTTAACCATTGCGATGTTAGTGGTTTGAATCGCCAACACTATGGCAGTGTTCAAGTTTAAAGTTTCGATCCTTAGTGTTTAGAGCTTCCAATCATCGATGGGTTTTTAGTTGTTTGTTCGGAAGTTAAAAAGGGTTTTTTTCAAAGTCGCTATCTACTGAAAGCAGAAATTCACCACGACAACAGGGTAGGGGTTCCGACGGCTTAGGCAAGAAATATAACATTTAATTAGCCACCAAAAGCCCGCTTTTCGGTGACTATTTGAAAAAATCGCGGAGGATCTTAAACCACTGAAAAGGCCAAAATAGGGAAACAATTGGTAACCGTCACATCCAAGCCCGTCAGCAAGACAAAAGATAATTTTAGAGCATGATTACCCACTGAAAATATCTGGAACCACGTGACTGCATGTGAAATGAGTGAAAAGGGTCATTATGCAAGTATCCAAAACTGATATGACTGCCAACCTTCAGTTTCCCCCCACATATCCCAATGGTCATTAAATAACCACCGAATGCTATGGCTAAGGTAGGGTATGGTTATTTGGGAAAATATATCTCAGGGATCAAGCTGTTGTCATCATTTGGGTCACCTCAGCTTCCATAAATGACAGAAAATCCTCATAATCAGTGCCATGGGACTCCCTTGTATTTCATGTTCGAAATTGGCGTTTTTTCACCAAAAAACTGACTCTGAGAGAGAATCCTACTAAAGAACATTGTATAAAAGGTCTGGAAAACTGTTTTTTGTAGGTACCCAGGAGATACACCCATCAGGATGAAGAAAAGTTGACCAGCTCTCAGACAAGAGCTAGGTGATGTTAGTTACTTAGAGGCCCATCTAGAGGTTTGCAGACTGTTTCAGGAGGTAGGCTGCTAAAAACACTATGAAAAAATACAGGGTTTTCATTAGCAGGTGGCTGAAGCTTTTGCCTTATCATTTGATGGTTCGAAATCAGTCATATGAAGGGAGGAATTTCTCATAAATGAAGCACTAATCTCAAAGGTGACTGAACTCCCTTGCACAGGAGAGAAGTGGTTCAATACCACCATACCCAAGTATGTGGAATTCAGATCATATCTCAAGCTAGAGCATAGGGGAATAACATGGAAGAAGGTTGTGCCATCATCATGGTTGGAAAAGAACTGGTAGCAGCTGTTAAAATCCATTGTGGTCTATTTGACCTATGAAGGAAGATACAATAGAGCAATGATCTATCATTTCAAATTCATGAATCACTTCACAAGTAAGAACCCTCTTAATCTGCCCTTTTATTTACACAGGAGTCTAGGGAAGATGGCACATCTAGTGAAAGCCCAGCCATCCAAGATTGCTGGCAGGCTGTGCCACCATGGTCTTATCTAGCTATTGGTCTAGGATTTATTGAAGAAAAGAAACATTGCTTTGCCCTATTTTCTATCCTGGAATGGCTTGAGACAGGCCTTCAGCCAGAGGATAAAGGGAGTCTCATGTCAAAAAATCCAGCACTACGAGGAGTGGGAGAAGAAGGAGGAGGGTCATTTCCCCAGCTGCAGCAACTGAACAACCTCCCTTCTCCTCCAAAACCAAGAAGGTAAAAAGGAATTTGGATTTCAGTGAGAAAGGTCAGGAGGCAGAAGCACACCAGGAGAATGTCTTAAACCTACCTTATTTAGATTCTGAGGAAGAACAAGGAGAGGATGCAACCCTAGCTCTACAAATTGTTCCATTTACTAAAGAATTTCCATCCCCCACACCACAGGAACAAGAAGAACCAACTGAAAGGGTTTCCTCTAGCAAACCTAGAAGTCAAAATATCAATCAGCTACTAAGGCAGGTTTATGAAATGGAGGTCTTGGAAAGAGAACTAAAGAGAAACAATGAAACATTGACTAGGAGAAACAAGCTATTGCACAATTCCTAGTTGAAGCAGAGAGAGAGATACATTTTCCTGAAAAGGTTGAACACCAAGTACCTGAAGGACAATACCAGGTTACTCAAGATGGTGAGGCTCCAAAGGCTACAGTTGAAAGAAGTAAAAGAGAACCCTAGCAACCACCTTGCCCTATCAACCCTAGCTGAAGCAGCCATCAGTCTCCAGCCTCCTGAAATGAGCTAGGGCCCAGCAAACACTCCAAACACGAAGCCCTCAGAAGAAGAAGGCTAAGCAAATAGGCCTGGAAAGGCATTTTGGAGCAAAGCCTCATAAATTTTGTGAAATAGGGCTTTTGGTGGTTAAGTAGGTGCTGTAGTAGTTCGTTAGCCATCGAAAGTTCCTCTTTTCGGTAGTTAAAAGTTCCGATAGACTGGCCACTTAACCAAAGAAATCGGACAGAGGTTTAAAAGTGAGTTTTTGACAGACAAAACCAGATTTTGGTGACTGCAAATGGCTCAAGGACGTAAATTAAAGATAAAAGGTGCTGACAGAAGTACCAGAAAGAGTATGTTTAGATCTATTAGGACAAAACAATGCCATAAAGTCATCAACCCTAATTGTCAAGGAGAAATCAGTGGGTTAACTAACAGTGGACCAGCAACAGTGATCATCAGCAACTACTTCAGTTATTTAATGTTCAGTCAGTGAACTAAATCTTCATCATAGTTAGACAAATAGTTAGGTAGGGTTTGAAACCCTAATTTGGAAAAAATGTCACTTTTGAGTATTTTTGTAAAAACATATCGAAGTTTTAGAATCTATACTTTTTGAAAAAAGGCTATAAATCCTAAGATAGATTTTATAATAAAGGTTCAACTTTAGGGATTTATAATCCTATATTGCTTTCAGCTTCTCATTTTGCACTTCATGAAGATAAGCTCTTTTGTTATGATTTGTTCAGCCATCATCTCTTTCTTTACTGTACTTATGCCTGAATGTGTATTCAGGTGATTTTTAGATTGATTAATAGTTGATAGCTATCATCTTATTGGTTTGTTAGTGCAATTTGATTTATAAGTGCCAAACTTATCATGATTTAGCCATTTATATGCATATGTTTTGTATGTAAGTCTGCTAGCATGATGAATTCTTCATCCCTACACTTTATTGTCAACTTATGAGCAATTGGAACTAAAAGCCATGTAAATGAGTGAGTTTTATGCATGTCTTGAGAGTGGAAAGGTTATATAGGTCAACTGACTTGATCCATATCAAAAAACCCTAAAAGCATTGCAAGTTACCAGGCATCCTTGAGCTACAACCTAGAGGAGTTTCCTGGAGTGATAACATGTACCATCCGACTTTGTGACAATAAATACCATCTAAAGTGACAGATAATTGGTGGAATAACACAAAAATATTTGATTAATGAGCATGCAGTATGCCCATGATATTGAAAGGACAGATTCCTTTCCAATTAATTGCTCGCACGTGCGAAGAATGATTAGGGAAAGATAAGGTATTTTATCAGACTTCTCCACCAAGAATCCTTTCATCCTGTATGCAAAAATAAGAATGCTACTATTTCCTAAAACCATGAGTGTTGAACTAGTGTGGTTTTATTATGGCCATCTCCATTTCCAGCACAAACACAGTTGAGTCTAATCCTGTATCACCCACCCCGATTATGGAAGACACTACTGGTTACATCCCACCATAGATGGCACCAACTGATGCACAGACTAATCCAAGAGTAGAGATGAATTCTGGTAAACTATAAAGAAAATAAAGACCAAGTCTATCTGGGACCAAATGGAGAAAACACACAAGAAATAGAAAAAGAAAGGAAAAAGCATCAACACCTCCAACACCAGCCCCACTAGTACAAGAGGATTTTGAGATAAGAAATTTGACCCCACCTTATGTCCCATCAATCTGTAGGGATGCACTGAGAGTTACAATTCCAAAAAGGGCAGGGGCCCCACTATTAGTGCCACTGATACCCAAAAGAGTGAAGGTGCTGAAAGAGATTTTCCCAATGTAAGGAAGTTATCTTATGCGGATCATGATACAAAAACCCAACTAGACCTAGACCGTCAAAACTACATGGAAATTTTTCAGGACACACTCGAGGCACCTAAATGATTTGTTACAAAGGAATAGGTCAGGATATTGGAGCAGTCTGGCATATTATCACTGCTATTTATGCCACATTTTCTCAAAAGTACACCGATAAACACTTGTGTTAAGTAGTTACTCATATTTTTCCATGGAGGGGTTATATGGTTAGGAAATCCTATACCCATTGATATTCAACTAATTGCAACCATCACAGGGATACCATCCCCAAGAATGGACCCAACAGTATTTCTCAAAAAGGATCAAGAGGCAGAAATAACTATGCAGATGAAGAAGAAAAAATGACATAGTAAGAAGTAAAAGGGGATTTCTAATTAAGTCCTTTAATAACATAATTGTTTGATTTGCTGCAAAAGTGTTGGAATCCAAGTTACTCTACAAAATGCACCCGGACTAGTGTATTGCAGGAGCAATTTTGCTTGCGGAACTTTGTGCAGCAGGAGTTCAAATCAATTGGTGTCAATTATTGTTGAATGAGCTTGTATAAGATGCAATTGATGCATAGGAAAAGGGAAGTCCATTTCACTACTCATGGATGTTAATATTAATTTCATTTATAGTAGTTCCGACCCACAAGATTAGCAGGGGGTGGACCTTCTAGTCAATTGCACGGGAGAGAGATATCAGAATATTTGGTCTAAAAAGTACCTAAAAGATTGGCAGAAACAAAATAATATTGAATTCTTTATGCATGGAGAGGCTATAAGACACCAAGTACTAAAGGACATGTATAAATTAACTAACGCCATTATTCAGTGATTTTGTCTGATTGTTATATTTGAGATCGGCATGCACCATATTAACTTACAACCATGCCAACAACAACAGCATCAAAATTTACCAACCAAATTCATAATGGCTGAGGAAGAAGTTGAATAAATTGTTAATGATTGGCCAAAGGAATGGTGTGTTCTAGTCCCAGAGGATTAGAGTTGACAATAAGAAGAACAATCACAAGAAGATAACTCAAATAACGCACAGGAAGAAGAAGATCCACTAGAGGAGTTGGACTCCGCAGAGAGTCATCCCCCCTCAAAATCAATAGACCAAGAAATAGAAAATGAAGAGGGGAAACCTTAGAAAGAACAAGTACAATTGAAAAGACGAAAAAATAAGATGAAGGCTGATAGAACAATAGATACCATTATCTTGGATAGTTACGATGTGAAAATGATAATCGAGGAAATAACTGAAGTAGTGCATACCAACTTCAAGACCATAGAAGAGCGACAAGAATAAACTTCAGGTACGATTACTAATTTGCTTAAAGTTTTGTATAAGGCGGTTTAAGATGTTAAAATTGTTGTTGATTGTCGAATCCCAACAATGGAGTCACAAGAGCCATCAAAAACGTCAAGAATGGAACAAAATGCAATACATGTTCTCATCCCACCAATAAAGGTGGAAGTGTCTGGAGGAGTTGTTGATCTAGGAACTCTGGATTTTAATGATGTTTCAAGCGATATTGGCCATATCACCATAGATTTCTCATCCATGAACATAATTGAGATATATGCATTACAGAGTACTATAAATGCATAAATAAAACTGCAAGAGCATACCCTGGCCATGGAAGTGAAGGATGCGATTAAAGATATCAAGAAAATGAAACTAAAAGTATAGGAAAATGAACATAAGACAAAGGAATGGGAAGGAAACTATCAGAATATCATCAAAGAAGTAGCCCTTTCCTGTAAGAACTTTGCAGGAGAAGGAATCATAGAGGAAATGGCACTAGATGCCAAAGTAGCTCAATTAGTTGACATAGTTGCTGGCCTTAGGAAGAAAGTTACTAATCTTGAAGAATAGATTAGACCAAGAAGACCTCTAGAAGTGCTGGAGAAAATAAGAGATGCAACAACTGAAGGTGCAAAGGGAATAGAAGAAGCATAAGAACTATGTACTAAGGATATCGACCAAGTATCTTAGACTTGGGAAGCACTAATGGATGATGAGAAATCATAGAAGATTGCAAATGAGCTGACTGTGTTTGAAGCAAACATCACACATGCAAAGAATGATATGAAGCAACTTCCCTTAACACATAAAATGGCGAAGGCAAGGGAGATGAGAAAACTGTAGCAGCAAATGACTGTGTTGCACACACAACAACAACACCTTGAGGATAAAGTAGAAGAGTTACAAATCGAAGCAAAAAACGTTATAGGCATCATTCAACATGTACATCAGAAGGTGCATGACATTGCAGCCTAAATGGAGAAAGTCATGCTGAAACATGTCAGTTCTGTCTTGGTGGAACAAATGTGGAAGACAAAATGAAGAAGTGCACACAGAAGCAGAGAGAGTGGTGAAAATAGTGGAATATTTTCAGAACAAATTCAATGTAATTAAACATGGAGGAATAGATTTGTGTGGCTCGGGATGAGCAACATGTGAGTGTTGGGGCCCTGTTGGGCCTAGGGATAGTAAGGAAAAATTCATGCTTAATTCTTCTCAAGTATGGAGAAGAGATAAAGAAGAAGAAGAATGAGCTATGACTGAGGAATAATCATAAAGGCAGGAAGAGAAAGGACGCTGTGATAGAGGAAGAGAAAGAGAGGAAGAATAAGAGGAGGAAGCACCAGAAGAGGAAACTGCTCCATATAAGGAAGCTACGACAAAAGGATGGAGTGCAAAACAAGAATGTATGGTATAATATCAGCAAAAAAAGGCATGCAATTATCACAACAGCTAGAAAATGATAGTAAGACATCATGCTGAGAAAGTGACATGCCATAACGATCATGGGTACAAGCTTAGCTGGAGCTAAAGGAAACCACACATGTGAAAGCATCTCTATAAGTCAGGTCATTAGTGCCTCCTGATTAGGTGGTACTAGAATAAAAAAAGACATCTTGTTGGTTGGATATAGAAATTTGATTGAGAAATCGATAGAAAACGAGTCTGTAATGAGTCTGTATCAAGTCTGTAACGAGTCTGTATCGAGTTTGTATGGAGTCTGTATTGAGTCGGTATTGAGTATGTATCAAGTATGTATGGAATATGTTTCGAGTCTATAATAGGGCTATAAAAGAAGGAACCCAAGTTGTATGCGGGTTAGAAATTATCCCTATGGTTAGCTTTAATAGTAGCTCTGAATTGCTAGACTCTCGTCGGCTAAAAAGCACGAGCTCGAAGTTGGTGGCTCTGGATTATTGAGTGCATCAGAGTAAAGGATCTACAACTGAGTACATAGAAGAGTAGGAAAGGTAGAGTAGTTAAATGTTGTGTGTGGATCACTAGTAGAGTAAAGTAGGAAGAGAACAGAGAGAAGAGCAGAGAGCATGAGAGGGAGGAAGAGCCTATGAAGGTACAGAAGAAGATCTTAAGAAGAGTCTGTAGTTTACTGTGCATATGAAAGGTGCATCTATTTCCTTATGCCAAATGAAGAGAACCTTATGGTTTTTTCCTGGATGGGTTTCCACGTTACATTTTTGTATATGTGTGAATGTTGAATGTGTCCAAGATATATGTGTAAATGTTGTATCGAATGAATGACTTTAGGTTTTCTTACCAATGAATAGATGTATGATGGTCACATTGTATTAATTGAATATGATTATGTTGCATGTCTTCTATTTATTTAATGAGATGCACAAAGAAGTTGCAGTGCATCCTAGCTATTAAATCATAGTGAACACAAGTAATCCACCCCTGGACCTCATTGAGAGCCTTAGTGCAGAGATAGGGTACTTAAAATCCTCCCACCCAACTACGGAAACATGGTTCTGGTAGTTACCCATCCATGAGAGATGTATCAGGTGGAATGGCATCTGCGTCGTAGGTGTTGTCAACTGAGATCTACTATGTCTGGTCAATATCTTGGGATTCATTGTGTTGAGAAGAAGGGATTGAACCTGGGTTGGTATCCCTCGATAAGGGATGAAAATCCAACAACATCCCAAATCTACACTATCTTCTGTAGGAGATAGTCTGTTGAGCATATGAACAGACTCCTGAAAAAATTCAGGAACCCCACATAGGTTAACTCTTGGGTAACCTCTATGTCCCTCCAAATCACATCCACTAGGTCCAAGTAGATACACTCCCTCCACTCCACATCTATATCCATATGCACAAATCGCATAGATGAACAAAATTTGTTACTTCAACAGCACATCCCTTCAACATCGTAGCACGACAAAATCGAGCACAAATCATGTTAAGTGTTTCTGTAACTTAGATTCCCATGCATAAACATCATGTGGCCCAAAGTCTCTTCTTCCATGCATAAGCGTGACTGTCCCAAAAATAGTCTCACTGGACTAGCACGAGATTCACCCAGAATCATGACTGGTTGTCAACATGAAATATCTTTAAAATATCAGTCCTTGAGCGGATATATCCTAGAATCTCGTGCTACTCTAGTGTGATATTCATCCATTATCTAACACTACAACACGCTAAGAGCTCAAAAACTTGTGCGAGTGGTTTTGTATGACAAAACCATTCATAAGATTCCCTATACCTACTCTAATCCCAAATCCCTTGGGACAACATCAAACATGATAAATTTTAGACATACCTGGCTCTTGCTACTCAATGAACCAGTCACCTGTGCTCTCAGAATATGCAAAAAGGATCATGAGGATTGACGAGGAGAATAGTACAAATGATATCCAAAAAAATGGGCCCCGTCCCATTTTCAAATCACTTTCACCCAAACTTTAGAGCCTTTCCATGACCAAACTGTGTATCAATTTGACAATCCGTTTTCATTACCGCAATCAACACTTCGAGCTCTTAACAATGATAAACCTAGTTCCCGCAGATGTACCTTCACTCCTTATAGAATTTTCAATAAATCATCACTCAAGTGAGCCATGCTTTGATGATGCATTATCATCTCTACAGTACCCTTTGAATCTCATACAACGGGGGGAATCTATTATCACAAAAAAGTCACATACCTATGAAAACTTCGTGATTCACATGATAAAGTATCATCAGCATACAAAATGCACTCAGTATAAGACACCTTCACAAGTTCCAAAGCACATATTTATCCCACAATGGCCCCATTATAGTCAACATCAACAACATCGCAGGTTTAACTGTGTCTAGTTATGCTACAACATGCGACTCCATAACAAAACCTACACTGTAGTGCAAAACATACCTCAAGATCCATGCTACTGACATAAATGGCGGTATATCAACCACCAATGGTACATTGAAGTCACATTAAATATCCACTTACCCCTTTGAATTCGAATTTGTCCTCTCACACACTTGGTTTCCTTAAATGGATTCTTGGTGTACTTGGGAGCTCAATCCATGAATCAATGGGTTCACACTATGATCTTGTTATTTCTTGGCTACCTCTTGTCCTATAAAAGAAATCCATGGGCATGTTATTTGTAATAATATTCAAGAGCCAGGTTATGTTTCTGGAATTGTGATTGACCTTCCCCTTAGCTCACCTTTTCCCTCTTGCCAAGCATCTCCAAATATTTCTTGTCTCATTCCCTCAATGGAAAGTGATATTCTAATAGATATTGGTTCATTAACCACACCTCAAGCATTTTATTGGACAAGATAGGTCTCCCTCAGGAAGAGTGTTTTCCTCCATTTCGATTTCACCTCTCCATGGTGTTGTATTATCTTAACCATTGGGAAATATACAAGTGGTTTGGCTCACATTGGTGGTTAGAGTTTGCATATTCTCCCCCTTTACTATTTAGTTTAAATTTGGTTATTATTTTGTTTGTTTTGCTTTGTTTACTCTAAAAATATATTGTAGGATCACTTGAGGTCACCCAACCAACCCAACAAGGGGCTCAATACTAAGGCCTTTATGTAACCTACAAGGCCTATCCCCATCCCAAAGTGGGAAGCACTCTTCTGCATTATTTCCTACAACATACACCCACATTGTAAATTTTGGTTTAAATGCTTTAGTTCGTCCCTAATCCCTATTTGTCAATTTGTTCATTTTCTTCTATAGTTGATACTATACACAATAATTTTTTTGATGCACTAGTAGGAGGATTCCAATATCCTTTACATAGTGGTCTTACTTTTTATACAATCTATACTAAATAGCATGTGTCTTTATATGATGCATAAATCTATGATCCTCTTAAAGCATGTGCATATCTTGCTAGTTTTGATATGTATGTAAATGCTCAAATCACTCAGTTAAAATGTATGATATTCATTAGATTTGGTATATATACTTTGCCTCTACTCACACAAGAAACCAAATATATCTCTCATTTGCACAGTCTAGTTCAAATAGATATCTCAAAGAACACTCGACCCATTATATTTTATTGGACTGAAATTTCCATGGAAAATTGAGAATAATTATCAAAATAAAAAGATGATTTTTTTGAAGGGAGTATCTTAGCCAAAACCAAATAAACCTATACCCTTACCGATCTCACATAGATCTATATCATTATGTTTACCAGAAATCCGTTCTACCTCCTTAGTAAATATATTTGTTTGAAATATTGAACCATTGATCTACAAGCAATGAGAGCAATTGAAAGGTATAATTCTGCAGTGGAATATCAAGAACAATGTACACGGAACAAGACAAATTTGAGACAAATCTAATAAGAATTTATCAGTTAATTACAACATTAATCTTCATTATTCCCAGCATTATACAACAATGTTCCAATAAGGAGAATTCGAATCATGTGCATAAGATTCGAATCTAACAACTAAACTTGACTGACTGGCTAACTAGGAGTGTCTAAATCATTGCATGGGAGCCACTAGTCTAACTCATGATATCTAAATTAGTTTGATAATTAGTTAAACTAGTTAAACCAGTTAAACTGTTGAGGTAGGTGGAAAAATGAGCCACTTCCCCATTTATCCATGCAAAGATGGCGCTAGTCTAACAGAGAGTGATCTAACTGAATTTAACTGAAGGTTGACTCAGCATAACTGGCTACCTACCACAACCAACTGATGGAGGCTGCTGGTGGAACTCAGAGTGGCTCCTATAATGTAGGGAATGGTTTCAGAGGCACCTAAAATCATGCATGAACATGCAGTAAGTGGCAGTTAACCTCTATATGTGTTCCCCATAATAATGTCTCTCTATGCTATAAAATATGATCAAATAGACTATATATGGACAAGGGAGGATTATATAATCCTAACACCCCCTCTTAATCCTGGCTTGGACAACTTGGGCCCTGGAAACTAGGCCAAAAGTCACCCATATAATCTAAAATAAATAAACGTTGCTTAATAAAGTAAGGAAAATGTGGAAAACCTCATGGGAAATCCCCCCCCCCCCAAATAAGCAGGGAATCAGGATAAAAATCTATAATTAAGAGGAAATTTTCCTCTTTGGGTAAAAACTTGTAAACATTTGTTACAATTCGCATCTCTGTGGAGTAGCCATGTAGAATCATAGTTCTTCTGTGCATCATCATTCTGGAAATGTGCATGTGAACCTTTCCATCTTCTTCTAATCTATTGAATGTTTCTTTTGTCTCTTCTTTCTAGAGGAGGAATGGAATGATCCAGTTTGTTATTCAGTGGGCCAAATTGTGGATCATTCGCTATCATCAAGTAGCATAATCCTAGAATTTTGTTGCACCACCCTGTAGGTAGCGAAGTTGTGTGAGAGAGTGCAACATAATCATTTTGATAACGGTACCTCATTTTTCTTCTCTCATCTGGATCCCTAGCATCATTCCAAGTTGCTTCAATAAGATATTCATCCCATTTAGGCTTTTGATTCATAATAGGAGCTGGATATGGATCTGTATCATCTTGAGGTACAATCTCAATATTAAGATCATCCTGATATTGTTCCTTATATTCTGAAACTAAAATCTTAGACAACATACCATTATCTGCAAATGGAGATGAAAGAGATTTTACACCTCCCCTTTCGAATGGCTGCTGAGATTGTGCTGGAGATGAGTATGGTAGAAAGTGTGAGAATTAATATGCCTTGGAGGCATGGTTTGCAACATCCTTTGCTATAATATTCCTAGTTGAGATATCTAATATATCCACTGAGTTAGGACCAAATAAAACTTGCTTTGGTGAGCCAGTATGTGCCATCTGAAAAACAGACAACAATTTTTCTCCAAGAGAGGGAACATAGAGTACATTCTTGAACTCACGATTTTGGATTTTAATAGAACCTCTACCTACTGTTGGGATATGAGAGTCACCACCCATATGAATAATAGGTCCTCCCGTGAGATTGAGAGTGGTGTAGGATTCCCTAGAGGAAACCACATGGTTGGAGGATCCATAATCTATCAAGTAAGCCTTTGACCAAGTGAGGTCTGCCTTCAAGGCATGGAACCTCTCATGATCTTCTGTTAGTTTTCCAGCATCATACTTCTTTACTATTTGTGGAAGATAAATATTGTTCTGTTCAAGGAGGGTTGATAACTGGTCGATTGTCTTCTTCATGCACTGGATTTCTAGATGAAAGCATCTCATATAGTATGGACATCTAGTCTTCTTGAATTTCTTCTTTTTCTTGGAACCCGAGGCTCCTTCGAAAGATATCTGATTCTCCTTTGTCTTCAAATAAGTGGATTTGGGCTCCTTCCCTTTGTACTTCCCTTTGGCTTGCACATTGTTTGATTTTGTCATCAAGAGTGCTTGATTATTGGAGGTTTGAATCACTCCCATTTGAACCAATTTATCTTTCTCTTGTATTAAGGACTCAACAAAATCATCTAGAGAAGGAATCTTCCAGTTAGGGATGGAATCTCTTCTGGAATGGAATGTAGATACAAAGAATGAGTACTTAGGGACAAGCTTGCTCAATACAGACAACACAAGCTGCTCATCTTTCCTCTCTAATCCACATTGTTTGCATTGTAGTACTAGTGACTTGTATTTGGTAAATAATTGTTGAATATATTCAAAACTACTAGGCTATAGAGCTATGAGCTCATTCTCCAATATGTTTCCTCAAAACTCATCTTGTTTTCCAAACAAATATTCAAGATTTTCCCAAGATTCCTTCGGAGTCCCAAGTCCATTAAGATGGAACAAAATATATCGGGAGATATGAGTGCACATGAAGCTGAAGGCCTCATCAAGTCGATTCAAAAATTTGTTCTTCTCAACATCTTGTTGGGGCTTAGTTTATCTGCCCATTTTCATCCTATACAGACCAATATTATGCAAGGATACCTGCATATCTACCCTCCAATCATAGTAGTTGCATGGTGTAAGGATTCAGGGTACCAGATCTGAAGAATCCATCTATATGTATGCTGAAACAATCAATTCCTTAAGAACCTAAGTAGGTACCTACAAATATCACTGCAAAATCAAAATCAATTCGCAATCATGTCAGTTTCAATCCTTTCCACCTCGACATATACACTTTCTCAGAGTCCGTCACTCTTGGAATATAGATCTCTCTGAACGGAATTCAGAGGGAGCAAGGCTATCATTCCAGGATTTATGTGGAAACTCAGCTACTTCTAGTGTATAGTGGATATCAGACAAGCCTTGTTGCTAGCTTGAACAAGGATCTGATACCATGTTTAAATTATTGGTGAATTATTGAACCATTGATCTACATGTAATGAGAGCAATTGAAAGGTAGAATTATGCAGTGGAATATCAAGAACAATGTACACAGAACAAGACAAATTTGAGACAAATATGATCATAATTGATCAATTAATTACAAAATTAATCTTCATTATTCCCAGTAGTATACAACAATGTTACAATAAGGAGAATTTGAATCATGTGGATAATGATCAAATCTACCAACTAAACCTGACTGACTGGATAACTAGGAGTGTCTAAATCACTGCATGGGATCCACTAGTCTAACTCCTGATATCTAAATCAATCCGACAATCAGTTAAACTAGTTAAAGAAGTTAAATTGGAGAGGTAGGTGGAAAAAGGAGCGTCTTCCCCATGCAGCCATGCAAAACTGGTGCTAGACTAATTGAGAGTGATATAACTAAATTTAATTGAAGGTTGAATCAACATAATTGGCTACCTAACACAACCAACTAATGGAGGATGTTGGTGGCACCTAGAGTGGCTCGTATAATGTAGGGAATGGTCTCAAAGGCACCTAAAGTCATTTATGAACATGCAGTAAGTGGCAGTTAACCTCTACATGTGTTCCCCATACTCTAGTACAGTAATAATGTCTCCCTATGCTAGACAAGATGATCAAATAGACTATATGTGGACAAGGGAGGATTACATAATCCTAACAATATTTCCCCATTCTTCCTCTGTAAGAGGGTCTAATAGTTAGAGTTACAAGGAGAGAAAACGATTAGAAAATTTAGGGTTGGTGTATATCCATAGACATCAAGGTGAACATAAGAACTTCCTTGCATGCCAAGAAAAACTAAACCAACTAACTAAACCACCTTCATGGAAAAATATTTCTTAAAGCCTCTAAGTTCAATTTATATCTACAAGTATATATGATGGTGTTGTCTTTATCCAGAGAAGGGTTAACTACTAAAACAAAGCATCCTTCAAGAGAAAAATATTTCCTTCCAGAAATAAATCTCTCATCCACTCCTTTTAGGAAATACTCATAAGACATTACAACAAAAAGACAATACTTTATAGTCAAATCATCTGTAGTCTTTGAGTTTGTGAGTGATGAATGTAAATTAATGAATTATGGTAATCTCCAGGAACAACTTACAAGGATGAATATTGATGACCTACGCATATTTCTGCTCAAACTCAAAAACACAACATAACAAGCAAAAATGAGAACTTTAAGATATGAAACAAATTAGAAATTGTTTCTCATGTACTTCATGATACAACTACTTTTAAGGCTACTATAGAAAAAATAAATGTAGGGATGAATTTTTTGGATTATTTTTTTGTGAAGATCATAATACCCAAAAATATTTTAAAAACAAAAACAAAAATCCTGCAATCTTTTAGACACTAAGATAAGGAATGCCAGAATCTAGTATAAAAAGTCATAGAAGAAACATATTATCATTGGATATTATGGAAATGAATACTCAAGACATGTTTGGAATTTTGTATCTTTTCGAGACCTCTTGGAAAAGGTTCAAGAGGATGTAGAAAAATTGATGGATTAGAAGCCTGCTCTAAAGAAAAAAGACAAAAAATACCTATAGATTATGAGTAGAAAATCTATACCTCAATGACAGGCGCTTTGAGAATAGCTTTGAGTACATCTCATAATCTAGGTATTTCCTCTCTCATAATAACTAGACTCAATGAAATCTTAAGGCATATGCTTGAGCATATATTTATATATTTTTCATGACAAATTCCAAAAGAAGTTAGAGACGTGATCCAATTTCTAGGAAATTGGGTTACTACTATAAAAGAAGGATATCAAACCCTGATGCCAATATATATGGCAATTTTCTTATATTAGGATTTACAGGCTTAGCATGGGAATGGTGGAAGTGGCTCCCAAAAAATGCTAAATATTAAATACTTAATTCTCCCGAAGTGGATCAAAATCTCTTGGAATCCTTAAGAATGCACTTATATAGATCAGAGGCCAGTATTGATGCCCAATATCTGACATCATTATTCATGAGCTAGAGATTAGGAAATATGGTGCTCCAATCTCGAATTTTTTTTCTATATGAAAAAACATTTCATCGAAGTAGGAAAGATGAATGATCCTTATTATATTAATTATTATATTTGAAGATTCCTAGGAGCTCTAGCAAATGTTGAAGAACAACATTTCAAGGATAAGAGCATTTCACTCCAAGGAATGTCATTGGTCATGGAAAATTGACATATCAAACAAGTGATACAAGAACACAGTCTCGAGAAATGAGTCAATAAAAAATTTAAAAGATTTGATAATATGTTCACTCCATCATTATGTAAGCATGTTGGTGATATGACAAAAAGGGCATATGATACAAAGTATTATATCCCCGTGACATTTTAAGAATAAGAAGAACTTTTACAAGTTCAAATCCATATTTGCCCTAGATAATTGAAACTATACTCGAAAATATAAGAAGAAATATAGGTACTCCAAGAGCATTCCCTATTTGAAAAATTAGTCTTCTCCTTCTAAAAAAACATATTTGTTATAATTGCAAGAAGCCCAGATATTGGGATAGTAATTTCCCACACAAGCAGAAAAGGCAAAGAGTTGCAATGCTTTTTGCATAAGAATATTTATGGAAAATGAGTGATAGATCCCAATGGAGATGAGAGGATTTATGATAAGATAGTTGGAATTACCTTTGACCATAGAAGGAAGGACTCTTATAATTTTCATAGAAGAATATTCATCCCATGCTTCCATAACTACATGAGAATATTTTTCCCACCAAACTCACAAATGCATTCAATGATTGGATTTGATAAGTAAAAATGAAGTAATTGACTCATTTAAGGCACATGGCAGAAAATAGATGATTTCTAAGGCCAACACTTGGAAAAAGAGTATTTAATCTCCCATAATCCCCCTTTCCTCTTTCCCTCTAGCAGAATTAGAGCCCCTCTAGTGCTCTTTACATAACCATCTTGGACCATTTTATTATTTTCCGACATAATAGTTACATAGATTTTGAGTCATCATGAAAAACCAGCCACATTGGCCATAAAAATGTTTACATAGTGCATGCCTAGTTATTCACTAGTTCATCCTTGATATTGAGCTACACACTAAGAATCCATATTAATATAATTTACATAATTTTATTTAATACATTCCAAGGTTCGTAACAATGGATATTATATGATAAGACCCATGGGTTCTTGAAAAGTATGTAGAAAAGGTTGTTTCCTCTTGAGAGGGAACATAAGAATGTAGATAGTTCAAATATAAAGTCTATTAATATATTTTATTTACTAGAAATCACACATTCATACTAAATTATTGAAAAAATTAGTTTATTATTCTATGTTTAGTTGATGAAATTTATGATTTTGAGACATTTGTAGAGAGATATCTGCATGGCTTTAGGACAACACCTCTTTGAGTATAATAAGGTGACTTGACTATACAATTTTCTTGCCAATGGGATCTCAAAGATGCATTTAAACACATCCATTAATGATAATAATTGGTTTGAACATATTTCTTTAAGAAACTCTCCACTATATAATAAACCCTCTTTATCAATTGGAAATACTACATTACTACAACGTTTAAAGGAAAATTTTGAGTATTTGAAAAACTAAAAATAAGAGTAATTTCTTACTTTGAACATGAAGAACATTATATGTGATAGAACTTGACCTACCATTACAAACTATTGGAAAAAAATGTCATTGAGAAAATGTTCAAAGAAACTTTAATAATGTTCTTGAGACATAGAAAGAACACTATCATAAATCGGACATTTTCGAATCAAACATAAATTTCTTAATAGAAGAAGGGTTAAAGATCCATAAATCATTAAAATGAGTAAAAAACACTAAACTATGTTAATCCTAAGTATATCAAACTTAGAAAGTTTTAATGATTCTTTAAATTGATAAACAATACAACTCTTTTTTTTCCAAAAAAAAATCATAACCTTTTATTTTAAAAAAAATTACTTTTTTTAATATATCATGATGTTCTCATAATCCATCTTCATTATGATCTATCCTTTTCCAAAATATATAAGTAAAAAATATTCTATCTAAAAATAACACTTACTATATAACCACTCCACTATGTCATATATGACTTTGTGTACCTATAAACTCCAGTTTTAAGACTTTATACAACTCTTCAACTCCAAAAAGTATGAATTGACTTAAAAAAACATATTTTATCAACACTTTATAATAACAAAATCTTCAGTTAGTAAGACCATGTTCCTAGATGATACTTTTTTAGTTCCTACAAGGATCCACTAATAATGGAATTGTTATGTTTTGCAATATACCAGAATGTTTCTTGAATTTATACTCTAACATTTGCTTTTATTGTTTATTAGGTTTATTGTTTTTTATAAAAGGCTTTCCCAAACATCAATGTAACAAATTCATAGAGATATTTCCTTGGCTAAAGAAAAGACAATAAAAGACAAAGAAAAAATGGTTTAATACATAGTAGAAATTCAACCAACCAAGATTACAAATCCATCAAGTATTTTTCTTTGGTTAAGGAAAAGACAATTCAATGAATGATCAAGAGAACCAAGATTAGGATATTTAAGGAAAACAAAAAAAATTATGGATGATACAAAAGACACTCAAGATAATAATGTGAAACAAATATTTATGGATGATAAAAAGATAATTCAAGATAGTAATATAGTTTTAAGTAATTATGTCCATAGACATCTAAATATTATCTTAAATTTTGAATTTGCTTAAGGGAATCAACAAGATTAACCTAAGTGTAACAACACGAATTCATTTCATGGTTATGGTATCCTAATATGCTTAAATGCATCTTAATTAAGATTTAAATAAGTTTCACTTAAAGGGTGGTTAAAAAAACGGGTGACAATTTGTTTATTAAATAGTATTTGTTTTGTGCTTTGATTAACTCTAACAATCTAGTATAAATAATGGATATGAACTAAATGGTTGGTTATGCCATCAACATTTATTATTGAAGGACTTAAAGTTATACTAATTAAATAATAAAAATATATAAATTTTAAAATTAATTTATATTTATTTAAATATAAAATTTAAAATTAAATCATTATCACACATTTTTTCCTATTTTAACTTCATACATTTACAACTAAAAAAATATTTTTTTTCAATGTTAACTTCATAAATCTACAACGAAAAAAAAAAATTTGTCGGACAACTTACATAAATAATCATTAATCTTTTCTATCTACATAAATAATCATTAATCTTCTCTAACTACATAAATAAAATGCAAGCACCTTTTCTGACTGTGGAAGCTTGGCGAGGAAGTGCATGAGAGGCTCGTTATAATCCTCAAATGAATGGATAGAATCGGCCGTACCCAGATTCGTACCCGCACTCTTCAAATCGATGGTTGAAACCTTGTGACCATCTTTCTCTAGGAGATCCACAATCTTATACCAACACCAAGCTCCATGCATAGCTCCATGAACCAATACAAAATGTACTCCTGTTACTGTTGCTGCTTTGTTTTGACAATCCATGTCTTCCTTTCTCCTCCACTATGTTTGAAGATTCTGTATCTTCCAGTTTCTGATAGCTAATCATCAACTTCATTCATTATATGTTTTTAGTTGAAGTAATGGACCCAGTTATGTCATCAAGAGTATTAAAATCTTAAAGTTCATCATATTTTAATCCCAAAGTCTTAATCTAAAAAAGTCAATTCACTTAATGATTGAGCCTAAGAGATCTATTCTACTGAGGACAATCCAGTAAGAGAAAGATTGAGCCTAAGAGATCTATTCTACTAAGGACAGTCCAGTGAGAGAAAGAGAAAATGTATAAGTAACTTACAATTCGGCCTAATATAGTCAACTGATAAGTTTTTATATGAAATTTCGTTTATCATGAATTGAGCCTCTGTTAAGTTTTTATATTGATTATTTTAGAATAAATTGAAGTGCCAATATTCAGTTGAC
>LPNX010245296.1:75000-137182 GCA_001517045.1 Pseudotsuga menziesii
TTAGTTGAAGCAGTGAAGGGCCTAGTGCAAACGTTTTGGCATGATAACACTAGGCCTTCCTATAACACGAAGGATGTGTTAAAACATTGTAGGGATTCTCATCACACTGAACCTCATGTTAAGCATTATCTTGACATGACACGAACTCAACTGTTCGAGATGTTTAAAGTTGCCCACGTAGAGCTAAGGCTCGGGCAAAGATCTTTTGAAAAGTGCAAGCATTGGTATGTTAGAATCAATACCATCCTGAACACTTGTTGTTGTAGATACCACATAGAGTTTGACCTATATTACCATACATTTGCAGATATATGTCGTTTTTTGCATCCTAACCATGTGCAGGAATGCTCAAGTATAGTACCGCCAATGTCATCCAGAGATTTCATCCATAGCATCATGTGTCCAAGGAAAGATGGGTAGACACATTACTTAAAACAATGTGTAGAAGGTTCTTGCAACAATTGTGGTGGGCTATCCTTATGGTCTGATTGCATCCATGAAAGTGAAGATCAAGCATTTGGGAATGCAATTGTCGAGAAGCAGAACTATCAGTATGAGACATATCAGCTAAATGATGGGAAAGAAAGCAGGAAGATTAGATTGGTGACTTCATAGGTAAATTCTTGAATATTGACAAATTAATATTCATGTACACATTTTTTTATGTGGTTTATTGACATATTAATATTCATGTACCAGGTGTGAGTATGTGATTTTATTCCAGAGTTTCGTGGAAAGATCCAACAGTACATTCAACATGTCGATATGGCACGGTGGCAAGATGAGCAATTCAGAATATGCCGGGACGCCTTCCCTCTCGGAACAATACTATCAGTGGTTGACTTTGCGGAAAATTACACCCTATAACCACAAAATGAAATTCAAAGTCAATACTATCACTCAGAGCGGGTGAGCATAATGGTGCATATCACGTATTGACATGGGCAAGATAGTAATGAAGAGAAACCTGTGATACTGAAAGAAAGTCACTTCTACATAAGTGACGACCGAACCCATGACATCTATTACATGCAACATTGCTTTAAATTATTCTATGATCACGTGATAGCTATGGATATACCATTTTATCGTCATTTCATTTGGTTAGATGGTTGTGCTGGACAATTCAAGAATGCACGTGTAATTGAATGGTTGTGTTTGTTGCACATAAAATAAAAGGTGCCACATGCATGGAACTACTTTGAAACTGGTCATGGAAAAGGAGAGCATGATGGTGTTGGTGCATGCATTAAAACTGCCCTTCGAAGGGAAGAGATGAAGTTTATAGGTGCTCGCCTTCAAGACGCTGCATCTATAGTCCAATGGTGTGCATCTGTCATGGGAGAACAAGAAACAAGGAAACACTTAGTGCGAAGAATATTCTGGGAGGTTACAAATGTGGACCGATCACAAATGCCTCGGGTGAACACAGTGCATGGAAATCGATAGTTTCATTCAATTAGAAGCTCTGACAACTCAGCCCTACAAATTTGGACAAGATTGAAGGCTTTCTTTTGCAGTTCCTGTAGCATCGGTGAATGGGGTGATTGTGAGCATACGGATACCATTGATACATGGGATCAATTGACACTTGGCACCAATTTCAACAGGGGTAATGAAATAGACCATTTGGAAGATGATCAGACACATATTTCTACAAACTATGATCATATATCAGATCTCATACAAGCAGGTACATGAGTAGTACCTAAATAAGAAAATGCATTTATGTATTGTTTACTCGACCTTTGTAGAATTTAATTTATGTAGAAATAGAAATGCAAGACCTTATTTACAAAATGTATTGTTAACTCGACCTATTTCCTTTCACAGGTTAGATATATGCAGTGGTTGCCCCAAAAAATAATGAATGGGGTTCTAACTATTGGTTGGCATGTTGCTTAGAGGGGAAACAAACCCTTCTAGAACCTATTACAGATGATGAAAATACTGAATTCCCAACCGGCTCGATGGTTATAAAAGGGGAGTACTTGACACTTGTAGCACAACAGAATAGGAAGGGTGGGTATCTATATCAGGATTATAGACCAGGAGCTATTGTATACCACTTCACCAACCTAGTATTTGGTATAAACATCAAGCTCCGCACACTTGCTCACAAAAACAGGTCACATGTACGATACTTGCTACCTCATATAGAGCACGAAATATTTATGGACACCATTGGCACCAGAGATGATCCGGATGGCCTACTTGTATGAGTGCATTGTCAGGTGCATTATTTAACCTTTTTAAAAGTGAATTCTGAAGCACAATTTCCATTATTTAGCCTTACTGTATTACGAATGTAATAAACCTATGATTGACAGATACCATTCACAGACATAATATTATTCACAGGATACTGGACACTATAAACACGATCGTACAACCTCGAGTGAGTTATCTATAAACCATGTTTGCACATTTGCATTGGGTTCTCTTTTCTTTCTTATGATGTTACCAATGTCTAGCCTTTCGTGTGCCTAGGATACAAACACCATCTACAGCACATTGGAGGCGCCAAGAATGGTGTCTTTAGACACCACCAAATATAGTTCGGAAAATAACAAGCTCTCTAGTTGTTGAAATTTACATTTCTTGATGTTTTTAGTTTAATATACATTTAATTACATTGCCATGTACAAATCAGAATCCAACTAGAGGCTTTCATACTTGCATGCACCAATTAAGGTCAAGACAAGGTATGAGATGGAAAGAGAAACACATGAGATCACCAATACTAGGCTTTCATGAGTCACCAAGTTGCATGCTCCAACTAGGTTCAATACAAGGTATGAGATGCCCAACTAGGGTTTGGTGAGCAATCATGCAAGTTAGGAGAGGGAACTAGAAACACATGATCACCAATACTTGCATGCACCAACTAGGCTTTCATGAGTCACAAAGTTGCATGCTCCAATTAGGCTCAAGACAAGGTATGAGATGTCTAACTAGGGTTTGGTGAGCAATCATGCAAGTTAGGAGAGTGAACTAGAAACACATGATCACCAATACTTGCATGCACCAACTAGGCTTTCATGAGTCACCAAGTTGCATTCTCCAACTAGGCTCAAGACAAGGCATGAGATGGAACTAGGGTTTGGTGAGCAATCATGCAAGTTAGGAGAGTGAACTAGAAACACATGATCACCAATACTTGCATGCACCAACTAGGCTTTCATGCATCACCAAGTTGCATGCTCCAATTAGGGTCAAGAGAAGGTATGAGATGTCCAACTAGGAATTAGAGGAAATTTCAACTCAAAATGGGCCTTTTAACTTTGATTCAAATTCCATGTCATCATGTGTTAGCCAATGAAATTGCTTTAAATTTGAAATACCGTATAGGTCTTAAACACTTTTTTAATATAAATTTGGGGATAGGTATCATAAAAAAAACTACTTTTTTTGTTTGTATATTTGACATATCTCCCATGTTTTTCCTCAAATTTCAATTGGGAGAGCTCGTTGGATGTGGAATTAAATTCTGCATCTAACGAGTACCCACTCGGCATACTTTTGACAGACCCCGCTTCCCCAAAAACAAGAAATACCTGAAAAACGTGATGATGACATCATCATCACATTTTTTCAGGTATTTCTTGTTTTTGGGGTAGCGGGGTCCGTCAAAAGTATGCCGAGTGGGTACTCATTGGATGCAGAATTTAATTTCGCATCCAATGAGCTCTCCCGATCGAAATTTGAGTAAAAACACGGGGAGATATGTCAAAAATACAAACAAAAAAGTAGTTTTTTTCTTTTCTTCCTCTAAAATTAATAAATATTATTTTATTATTTTAAATATTATTTTATTAATTCATTTTAGGAGGCCCATTTTGAGTTGAAATTTCCTCTAATGGTTTGGTGATCAAAAATGCAATTTAGTAGAGCGAAATACAAACACATGATCACCAATACTTGCAATCACCAACTAGGCTTTCATGAGTCACCAAGTTGCATGCTCCAACTAGGGTCAAGACAAGGTATGAGATGTCCAACTAGGGCTTGGTGAGCAATCATGCAAGTTAGGAGAGTGAACTAGAAACACATGATGTCCAATACTTGCATCCACCAACTAGGATTTGATGAGTCACCAAGTTGCATGCTCCAATTAGGGTCAAGACAAGGTATGAGATGTCCAACTAGGTTTTGGTGAGCAATCATGCAAGTTATGAGATGTGATTTATGAGACGGACAAGGTATGAGATGTGATTTTATTATGAATGTTAGTGGCATTGGTATGGAAAAAGAGAACTCAAAATGTTTAAAGTAATTATTTGTACATGGTCGTATGGGGGATTTGGCTATGAATGAACTTAGTTCTTAATTCTATTTGAGGAAAAAATCATTCTTTTGTTCAAGAATTAATCTCTTATTCAAGCATTGTCTCAAAAAGTACACTAAACAAATGTATCTAATTCTTTTCCCATGGTAGCTTACATATCAAAGTCATGGGTTTCCTTGATGGTGCATATCAAAGTGATCCGAATTTTATTATCACAAGGCATCCTATTTTTCTTTGATATGCATGTCAATAAGTATAAAGTTGGAACTGGAATTGGAACAAACAACTTTGCATAATTAATGGCCTCAATGCTCTTGATGAAATGTGCTTTCAATGGTGGTGTAAAAACTCTCTAGGTTTTTGTTGACTAGGATCTCACTATAAATTGGATTTTAAACAAGACCTAATTGTCAAATACTGCTACTCTTTAGTACATTTATTTTCAGCATGTTTTTGGGAACTAAACATTATTGTTGATTCTCTTCCTAAAGCAAGTCAAATTCTGGAAGATATGGAGTTAGAAGAGATAATTGAAGGGCCCTATTTGGTTTCTTCCTTGTGATTCAAATAAAGGTGACATGTAATATCTATTTATATATTTCACTATTTTGTATGAGTTAGATAATCTTTTGGTTCATATAGTTTTTTGGATGTATAAGACTATGTGTGTTTTTGGATATTTTCTATAATAATATTATTATTATTTTTGGACAATTTTTGAAATTGGCACATTTGCAAAGATCATGGAGTATTTTGTCTGTTGTTATCTATTGGGGTATTTTGATGAGATGGAATTAAAGGCCTGTGGTGGAACTAGGGTTACCAAGGTATGAGATGGAACTAGGGTTTGGTGAGCAATTTGCAAGTTAAGAGAGGGAACTAGAAACACACGATGACAAATACTTGCACGCACCAACTAGGCTTTCATGAACAATAGTTTGCATGCTCCAACTAGGGTTACCAAGGTATGAGATGGAACTAGGGTTTAGTGAGCAATCATGCAAGTTAGAAGAGGGAACTAGAAACACATGATCACCAATACTTGCATGTACCAACTAGGCTTTCATGAACACAAATTTGCATGCACCAACTAGGGTTTACTTCAACCAATTTAGGGTTTGTAGGGTACATGATGTATGTTAGTATGGTATGATGAACTAGTATCATAGGGTATTGTAGGGTATGATATGGTATATATTACACATGCATGCATGACTTAGTCTTAAATGGTACATATTGTTAGTAAGTTATGTTATGGTACATGTTATTGTATCATAGTATGTTATGATGTTAGTGTCATAGGGTAATGTAGAGTATGTTATTGTGTGTATGTTAGAATTGTGGAGTATGTTAGTGTGTGTTACTGTGTGTAAATTAAGGTATGTTATTGTATGTTAGAATTGTATGATGTTAAAAAGTTGATGAGTTGTTTAAATTCTTCCTTTAAGTATTGGAAATTCATTTAAGTTAGCACACATGCACGAACCACACATAACATTATATCACATAGGTGAACCACACATATCACGTTCCAAGACCAATTCAACCATGATATCATGTTCCAAGATCAAGTCAACCATATATATGTATAAATTTGAACCTTGCTTTATATTATATATGTATAGCAATAATGTTGTACAAAAATCGCCATGCCACATGGCCATAATACAAAATAGTGGATCAAAAAGTACATCTGTGTATACATATGAACAAAAAGTTACATCTATGTATGCCCCCTATACATTTTTTCTAGTTATCCCCCGTTTTGCTGCCGCTACCAGAGTCTTCGGAGAAATGTAGCTTTCTTTTGTGACTACTCACTGGTGATCCCCATCACTGAACAAGAGGGATAGGTCTCATCAGTGGAGACTGCAGAAAAACCAAATTTTGTAAGTTAATTTACCAACCTTTAAAAATTCTATGTACATTTGTTCAAATTCCAAAACCAAAATAACATTTCTACTTACTGTACATGAGTAAGTAATCACAGGTCCTGGTGCCTCACTAACAGCGACCCTGATTGGGTGCTCTTCTTGCACAACTTGCTCAATATCAGGCTACATAAACATATATGTGTGTGTGTGTGTGTGTGTGCCAATGTCAACAAATATACATGTATCTTGGGGGGGGAGAGGGTCACCAATTTGGGTCTCTTCAAGCACCAAATCAGAGAAATATATGTACACAAATGTACAAAGAAAGCGATCTACATAAACATACCTGCTGGCTCGTCAAAGGTGGGGCACTGGTTTGGTGCTCTTCACGCACCGGTGCCTCACTAGGGGCCTGCATATAAAGTAACATATATATGTCAATTTCATATAAAATAGTGAATCGGAGACATATATACTACCTGTAAGGAAAATGATGAACTACCAAAGAAAGCGAAACATACATACCTGGATGGGGGGAAGAGGTGGGTTGAAAACAACCTCGCTTTCGTGCTCTTCATGCACCACTGTCACAATAGGTTCCTGCATAAAGTAACATATGTCAAAGCGATACAAGTTACAAAATGATTTTTCCAAAGAAAGCGAAACATAATTAAAATCATATAATTAAAAGCATATTTCAAATAATACCTGTGTCTGCGAATCTACCTCTGCATGAGAGGGAATAGGCTGTGATACAATACACTCATCTTGGTGAACCTGCATAAAACATGTTGTATCAAAATTAGGATACATATTGAATGTTACAATATATACTATAAATATGTAAATAAAGTTGACAAATTAACAAGTACAGTTCTTACCCCTATTGGTGAAGAACTAAACCCATAAGCAATATTGACAGCCGAATCAATGTTCTCGACTTTGATCGGCGAACTATGCGATTGTGGTGTGCCATGGGACACTAGCTATATATTTGTTCACATAATTTGTTAGATAATTAAATAGAAATAAATTGTGAAACACTTGAACATTTTGACATGAAACAAAATATAATATGAAAATAATGAGTTTTACTTACAAAGCGAAGTAATCCATCATCTCGGAAGTTGGAAGCAGGGCCATAGCATATGCCTCCACACGATGTGCAAGGGTGTGGAGTAACACGATGCTCTAAAGACTTTGCATCTCCTCTATGATTTGTAGATGGGCTCGCCTTAGAAGTGCCAGCCCCTTGGTCTACATTTCCTTGGACATCAGTCCCATGCTCAAGCAATGTATCTGCCATGTCAAATAATGTCTCCTGTGTATACTCAATCACAGGACGTGCAGGAGGATATACCCGAGGGGGTTTTTATGTGCATGGTGTGCATGACACATGGTTAGGATCTATCCTGGCAGCTTCCCTATCTTGGGGCATTCCATGACCAACACCCTGGTTTCCTAAGAGATCGAAGTAGTTAACATGTTTCCCTAGGATGAATTCTGCATACAACTTCCTAAGGAAATAAAATGGGATGTCCCTATTCCCATGGGGATCTTCATCGAAGACCATATACCAACGATCCATCCAATTGGCCTTTATATTTGGTTCAATGCACCAGTCTATGGAAATGTGTGCTCGACTGGTGGGTGGAACCAATCCGGTGCTAGGGTCCCGAAATAATGAAAATAACTGGTCTTTTGTAATTTTAAGGGCTTTGATGTCTTTATGAGTCAATCCATCGGAGTAGTATTGCCTCCTAGATTCTCTGTACTAGGTAATGTTGTACAAAGCTCCTTGGGCATCGGCAGTTATGTTTGTTATTGTGTCCAAGGCATCGGCTAAAGACTCTCTCAAATGATCCCCCCTCTAATAGATGAGCTAAGGCACCTCAATGACGTCAAGCGCGCAATAATCTGTGTGTTTCTATCTTGTTCCCCCTTCGGGTTTGGTTTAGGTTGTGGGTTAGGTTGTTGTGGATTATTAGAGGGTGGGTTTTCCACATTTTGTTGTTCATTTGTGTTGTCTGTTAAGATTTAAAGAAAAAACTAAAAGTTATTTTACTTGTAATCATTATTTGATTGAACATTCAATTTTTTTTTAAATTTTTTAAAAATAATTATAAAAACAATGAAATTATGGAAAAAATTAAAGAATGGAAGACTAAGTGAAAAGGATAATCTAGCATTTACCTGCCATTGGAGCAATCCACCTTGAACTCAACCTTGAAAAGCTAAAACGCAAATCGCACTTGCACTATTTTTCCCTTGCGGTTTTTCGCTGTCCCGATCGTGCGCAAATGAAATTTGAGGGGCTTGCGGCCTCTGTTTTATTTTTATTTTTGCTTTTCAATATCGCATATGTGATATATTGCACTTGCAATATATATCGCATATGCGATATTGAAAAGTAAGGAACTAATATATATAGAAATATCAAACACATTTTTTTTTAGAAGATAATATTGAAGGAATCTTTAGAAAAGTGGAATTAAATAATCTAAAATAATTAGAAGGGAGAAGGGATTTTGTTGGGAAAGAGGAAATAGAATGCAAGTTGAAGAAGTAGATCAAATTGGTTAGCAAAAGGGGATCATAATACAAAATTATTTCAAATTTATGCTAAACATATAAAAATAATTCATACATTTAGGAAGATAAAAACATGGAGGGGTTTGGAGTAATTTTTTTGGGAGAAATATCATATGCAAGAGTAAATTGTTTTAGTAACTTCCAAGAACATTTAAGGGAAAATATTGTTGAAATATTGAATACTGTCTCTTTGTTTTTGAAAATGATGGAGGATAAGGGAAATAAGGATTTGAAAGATGATGTTACAAAGGAAGAACTCATTTTTTTCCTAATATTTCCATTCAAGAAGGAAAAGGATCCAAGCCCAGCTGGGTGGACAATAAAATTTTATTTGTGTTTCTTTGAGATGATAGAAGATTCTAATAAGAAGAATTAAAGAATAGGAAAGTCTTGGGGGAACTATATTATATCTTTATGGAAATTATCTCAAAGAAAAATAACCCATATCTTTGTGTAACCTCGGTATCTAAGATAATAGAACATATTTTGGCTAATTGATTAAAAAGTAAGAAACACTATATTGCATGCTTTTTTTTTATCAAGGGTAATATGTGGTATCATTTGTGTATATTTTCTAGGCATGTTGTGGAGATCCATTATTAGCCATATTTACTATGCAATGTTAACATACTGCTTTGTGGAGATAATATCACTATTTTGTTATTATTTAATAGCATTGATCATTATTTCCCTTTGCACATACTGCTTTAAACTTACAAGCACTAAATATCTTATGGTATGTAAGAAGCATTTCTGAGTCCTCTTACATTCCTTGTTCTATCCAAATATAATTTAATTGGAAGAATTCATGATACAATACCAAATGGATTATTGTGTATTAATAGCTCATATGTTAATGAAGAACAATTTAGGCTTGCCTATCTACTAGTTGATGGAAGGTTGGAAAGAGTAGGAAGGATGAAAAGAGTGTCATTCAAAGCTCATTATACTATGGAGGCTATGAGAAATTATATGATTGATCTTGTTCCTTCTGAGATTACAATATTTTCACAAACATTCTATTCAAACAAACTCGAATAGAACAATATATATAATTCACATTTTTCATTTATGCCATATTGTTTTGTATGAACAATAAATTCTAGGAAAATCTATAGATATGTTTTGGACCTTGCTATTGTAGTCCATCCAATGCAAATATCAAAATGAAATTGATTGATTGGGTGTTGTTGGAAGTAGGAAACCTTCATTGGGAAGGTAGTGGAAGAAGAGAGTGAGATGGAAGGGTTGTTGAATGGTTACTCTAAAATCATGGCTTTTGATCTCTACATTTCGAATATCTTTAGATCGTATATCCTCCACAATGGTTTCTTCATAAAACCTAAAAAATCCACCCTACTCATATCATCCCATGAACCATCACCTTTAATGAAGCAAGATTGAAGCATGAAGCAAGGAACCAACATGATGTATGGATGCAAGGAACCAACATGATGCATGGTTGGGTATCATTAGTATGGATAGGTATCAACCGTGTCTTCCACATCCATTATGATCATTTAACAATCCTTCCAACAATAATGTTAAATATCGCATATGCGATATATCGCATATGCGATATATCGCATATGCAATATTTAACATTACAAAATGCATATGCGATATATCGCATACGTGATACATTTTCACAAACCTTAACCTTGTGTTTGGGCTCCAGTTATTCCGAAACGTACCATCAATAACGCATATGCATTCTTGATTTGCACTTCAGAAGTGTGTTTTTTATTTCCTAAGTGGCACCAAAAAGTGGAACCAACTTCGTGCGAGCACCCTAAATCAAAGATGGTATATTTTCAATATACAAAAACTATTCAAAGGCATGGATAACCTTAAATCAATGTTGGTATATTCTCAATATCCAAAACCTATTCAGTAAATCAAAGATGGTATATTTTCAATATACAAAAACTATTCAAAGGCATGGATAAACTTAAATCAAATCTGGTATATTTTCAACATACAAAAACTATTGAAAGTCATGGATAAACTTAAATCAAAGCTGGTATATTTTCAATATACAAAAACTATAATCTTAAATCAATGCTAGTATATTTTCAATATACAAAAACTATTCAAAAGCATGGGTAATTTTAAATCAATGCTAGTATATTATCAATATCCAAAAACTATTTAGTAAATCAAAGCTAGTATATTTTCAATATACAAAAACTATTCAATGGCATGGATAAACTTAAATCAAAACGGGTATATTTTCAATATAAAAAAACTATTCAAAGGCATGGATACTTTTAAAATCCTGACCACCATGGAAAGTTCTTTAAAATCCATATTAGTATTTTTAGTGATGAAAGCTTCTTCCATGGCCATCCCTCATACAAGTTTCTCTATTCTTGGGCAAATTAATTTGCAGATTCAAATGAAATATTTGAGTTGTTGTGAAGTCTTTCAGATCCCAAGATGGCTATTCCTCACTATAACATTGTTATTCTTGTATGTCAAGAATCAATTCTAGCAATGCTCCAAAATAAAATAAAATAAAAATCATCGTTCTAGGACCTAAAGCTAAAATCATTAGAACAATTGTGTTGGAATTGGGGTTTAACGATCAAAATCATGTCATAGTCCCAATGATTTTGTACACTGAAAAAACAATGTATAGAGTAGTTTTGTATTCTACAGCTAATCTATAAAAAATTCTAAGAAATCCTTTAGGAATAACATTTCATATCTTATGAGTCATAAACAAAGGGGAAGAAGCGGAATCCAACAGCTGTGCATAGAACTACATTCAATAAAATATGACATAAATAGGACTTCAACATACAAAATCATACAACCCAACTACCAATTGGAATGCAAATAACAAAATTTACACACCCTCAAAATGAAATAAAAGACTAAACTATTCCGCCATAGCTTGATCCAAACAAACAAGCTTTGCTGCACACAGTCTAAGGAATCTGAACATGATAAAAAGTATCAAAATGTTGAAAAACATGGAACACTGCATAAACAATATTCTCCACACATAATCTATGGAATCCCATCATGATAACAAATATCAAAAGGCTGCAAATCATAGAAAACTGCATCCATTCAATTGCATCGAAATCGCAAACCCTTATTAACAAGACCAGCTACTTACCAGAGCATGCCTCTATCCGACCTAAAATGCAAGCTTCCACTGATGTTGGGCTTGAGTGTAAAGTTGTGACAGAGAATTGGCAGCACTACAAAAGGTGGTATACATAGTCTTCTCAACCTCGTCCAGCCTTGTGTTCCCTGACTTCCTTTTCTTTACCATTTCTTCCTCTGGAGGCCTAGTTCCTCGACCCAAGACCTCAAATTTAACTTTAGCAACAACCTAAAATCTGGTCTTGGCTCAGATCCACACTTCGTAGTTGAAACCCCAGGGCTCACAAAATCTAGGACTACCATTAAAAGTTGAACGAAAGTTAACCTCCAGCTATCTCTTTTGACTTAATCAAAGATTTGTTTAGATTTTTATTCCTTCCTTCTCTTTCACTCCCCTCTCACATCAATTTGTAGGATTCAAAATTGAAACCTCAGGTTACCAAGGTTTCCAAATGGTGAGGAGCTAGTTGACTTGTTCCCCTTCCAAGGGGACAAACTTCCTGAATTCTCTCCAACTAACATCCCCACCAACAAATATTTAATGCGCCAAAGAAACCAAGTTTAGAAGGACCGCATAGGGCCTTCCAGTTTGTTTCCCAGTTGCTTGATGAGGGGGTGTTACATACTTTCCTCCTTAGAAGCAACATCATCCTCGGTGTTACATATTCTTCCAAGGTTTTTGGGTCCATTTCCCTTAAGTTCTTATTGCTTGCTAATGCATCCCTCGTGATTTTTTTTGAGCTTTTCTTTGATAATCTTCAATCTTTTGTGATTCCCACAAGCCTTTATCATCCATAACATGTACTTTTGTGCAACAAAACTAGGTCTTCCAAAATTTATTCAGTAAACATGTCATTATTTCATAGTTCAACATAGAACATAAATAAACAAGTCCTTTCTACAACACAACATTTGCAATTCATGGAACATACGTTAACCTTTGTTCATATTTTTATCCTTATAAAAAGGCCTGATACATCATTACCATCAAAAGAATTCATAATTAACTCAGTTTTACCTATCTTTTTGAAGGACGTCTTTTACCTTCGGTACTTAGATGCTTTAACTAGTCCTCAACTCGAGATAGACATTTCTTTCACTCGCAAGTTAGCATAATCTCTTTCACATAATTTCAAGTAGTAACATTTTTAAATTTACCATTCACCCTCATCCTTGAGGGAATTTTCCTGCTTAAGTATTCATAACACTTACACCTTCAGTCATTCAACAATCTAGTTATTAGGAAAATCGTTAATATGTGTTTTATTGTTTCATCGTGAAGTTCAATAACTTTCAGCAACAATTTTGTTGATTAACAAACTCTCAATTGAGTCTTTCATCTTTTAAAGATCTATGTTGAACACAGAACTGTCTCTTGAGTTGCTGACACCAATTGGACTTACAAGCTTAAAATTTTGAGGTTACTCTCCCTTATGATTGCTAGTAAAAAAATTTCCCCTCAAAAACATCAAACAATGTCCTAGTTTCTAGATGTCAACTTTGTGCCTAGGTCTTTCCATTGATATCACAAACTCTTTCATAATTCCCCTCAAGCCTCCTCACTTGAGTCCAAGAATTTCTTTTCCACCCAGCCTCCTACTTGGGTCCAGGAAAAGTTACTTTATCATAGTAGAGTTGGATCCTCAATTTTTCCTATTGGTGTTCCCTTAGAGAAAGGTTATTTCCCACCAAGCCTTCATGCTTGACTCCAGGAAGTTCTTTTCCACTCATCCTCCTGCTTGAGTCCAGGAAAATTTCTTTTATCCATTTATTGTTTTTTTTTCGTACATTTGATATTTACAACGTGCACAAATAATATCAACTAGGTTCATACGGTTTTTCTTACTCATGATTTAACAAGTATGTTGATGAGTTTCGTTATCTATGTTCAGATTCTTACCATATACTTACCATGCATAACACATTGTGCTCTTGTCTTTCATTAAGTTCCAAGAATATTGGTCATTTACATGATCATCCGCAATAACCATCCTCTTTTTGTTCTTATCACGACTCTTTGTATTTTTAATTTTACTAAGTCTTGGTACCTACAGCTACTCTGAACAATGACAGTGATGATGACACATAATAGATTCTAAAAGAAATGATCCTTTACATTTTATCATGGAGATAATTTTGCATTAACTCCTCTATAACTTACATTCATCATCCTCAACATTTTATTGGAATTTCATAATTCGTTACTTTCAGTATTTTGTAAAACATATGCAATCGTTTCCATAATGCTTCAATTTCCTTTGGTTTACACCTTTTATCCTTTGTGGAGGACTACATTAATAATTCATTCGTTTAGTGATTTTTAATGTCTATGACAATGTATAATTCTGACCAAAGATAAACTTAGCTATGATTTACAATGAGGTCTTGCAGTAGATATTTGATATCGACTTAAACTGCTGAGAGTATATAGTTTATTGTGGTTAATAACATAAGGTCATGCTCATAAAGATCACGTTAAAAACTATCATAAATTGAAACAAAAATCAAGAGCTCCATAGACTAATATCATAACATGGTCGTAGGCTACGATATTTTTTGTTAACTAAATCTTCAGGAATACGTAAATCTCACCCAAGGTATGTGGAGAGAAGGTTCCAAAAAAAATAAAAATTCACAGAGCTTTCACCATGCAACCTGATATACTCTAGTCGTCAAAGAATTTTAATGTCTCATTCAAAATTTAACTTTATTTAGCTTACATGTTGCACAATAACTCTTATGCAAACTATTTTCACAAACAATAATTCAAAGAGTACATAACGTACTTGTGTATACGTAGGTCCATTTGGCCATAGTGTTTGAACCTGAGGCTCTGATACCATTTGTAACATTCTCGAAACTCCTCAATGTAAATTCTAAGAAAATGGGGGTAAGTTTTTTGTTTTTAATATAACCAACAAGTAACCCATGTTAATATGCCAATGCTTCTGCCAGCGCTCCTCCTCCTCAGCAAGAGGAGCATCTGTTCAGTTCAAACTTGCCCACGGGGGGTTGATTTTCCTAGATTTTGGGATTAAGGTCGGCTTAGTTTTCTATTTCATTCATATTGTAAGTAGAAGGGGCCCAGTTATCTTTGTTTTGATGTAATTGGGGCGGGTTGTGATTTTTGGTTGCAATTTGGCTTCGATGGTAGGCATGCTAGTCGGTTGTAAGTAGAAGTGGCCTAGTTATCTATGTTTTGTTGTAATTGGGACAAGTTTTGGGTTCTGGTTGTAATTTGGCTTCATTTGTAGGCCTGATAGTCGGCTATAGCTGGAGGAATTTGGGGATAACTCATTTGAGCCCCGCATATGTCAATCTGGTTTGGTCTAGTTCACCTAGCAGACCAGGATTGTTTGTAACACCATTTTGTATATTAATAGAATGTTTACCTGCTTATTGGTTAAAAAAAAAAGTAACCGATGTTAATCTCTTGAGAGTGTGAAATCACATAATTGTAAAAAATAATACACACATTAAAAGACTAACATCACAAGTTCTCATGATTTTATCTGAACTCTCTGGCCGCACTTTATCTTTCTCACATTGTAAATATTACTAAACTTTACCCTAATCTAATGCCATGGTAATCGGATCTTATAAATTATTAATTACTTACCTATAAATTCATATATTGAAATCAAAATGTTAAACAAAGGGTATTGAATCATTTAACTATCCAAATAGGTTTCCTTCATAAAATATATACCGTTAACTATATACTTGCGAGTAGTTTTCATAGACCATTGTACAAATAAAGATAATGTATCATAAGAATTTATTGTGCATCATCCATACATTAAATACCATCATGAAAATGAGTATATACAAACATAAAACATAGAAAAAAAAGAGAGACATCATACATGTGGTTCACCCCTTTCATGAGGCTACGTTCACCAAATCTTGTTACTATTTATATTATTTTATCAAGAGAAGATTTACAATTTCATGGGACACCCACTGCCAATATCTTCTATCGAGAATACTCGCCAATTACCATTTTCCCCCTTTGTAAGGTTTTCCTCCTAGTATAAGGCTCAATATACAAAAACTATTCAAAGGCATGGATAATCGAAATCCAACGCTGATATATTCTCAATATATAAAAACTATTCAAAGGCATGCATAATTGTAATCCAATGCTGATATTTTAATATACACAAAAACTATTCGAGAGCATGGATATTCTTAAATCAATGTTGGTATATTCATAATATTCAAAAACTATTCAAAGGCATGGATAATCGTAAATCAAAGCTGGTATATTTTCAATATACAAAAACTATTCAAAGGCATGGATAAAATGAAATCAAAATTGGTATATTTTAAATATACAAAAAATATTGAAAGGCATGGATAATCTTAAAATCCTTACCACGATGGAAAGCTCTTTTACATCCATATTAGTATTTTCAGTGATGAAATCTTCTTCCATGGCCATCCCTCATACAAGTTTCTCTGTTCTTCGGCAAATTAATTTGTAGATTCAAATGAAATATTTGAGCTGTTGTGAAGTCTTTGAGATCCCAAGATGGCTATTCCTCACTGTAACATTGTTATTCTTATATGTCAAGAATCAATTCTAGCAATGCTCCAAAATAAAATAAAATAAAAATCATCGTTCTAAGACCTAAAGATAGAATCATTAGAACAATTGTGTTGGAATTGGGGTTTAACGATCAAAATCACGTCATAGTCCCAATGATTTTGTACACCGAAAAACCAATGTATATAGTAGTTTTGTATTCTACATCTTAATCTATAAAAAAAAATCTAAGAAATACTTTAGCAATAACATTTCATATCTTATGATTCACAAACATATGGGAAGAAGCAGAATCCAATAGCTGTGCATAGAACTACATTCAATAAAATATGACATAAGTAGGCCTTCAAAATACGAAATCAGACAATTGAACTACCAATTGGATCGCAATTAAAACAAATTACACTTCCTAAAAATGAAAGAAAGACCAAACTATTCCCCCATAGCTTGATCCAATCAAACAAGCTTTGCAAAACACAGAAAACTGCATCCAAATCACAAACCCTTAATAACAAGACCAACTACTTACCAGAGCATGCCTCCCTTCGGCCTGAAATGCAAGCTTCTCCTGATGTTGGGATTGAGTGTAAAGCTATGACAAATAATTGGAAGCACTGCAGAAGGTGGTATACATGGTATTCTCAACCTCATCCAGCCATGTGTTCTCTGACTTCCATTTCTTTTCCATTTCTTCCTCTGGAGGCCTAGTTCCTCGACCCAAGACCTCAAATTTAACTTTAGCAACAACCTAAACTATGGTCTTGTATCAGATCCACATTTCGTAGTTGATATCCCAGGGCTCGCGGAATCTAGGACTACCATTAAAAGTCGAACGGAAGTTAACCTCTAGCTATCTCTTTTGACTTGATCAAAGCTATTTAGGTTTTTCTTCCTTCCTCCTCTTTCACTCCTCTCTCACATCAATTTGTACGATTCAAAATCAAAACCTCAGGTTACCAAGGTTGCCAAATGGCGAGGGGTTAGTTGACATGTTCCCCTTCCAAGGGGACAAACTTCCCCAATTCTCTCCAAGTAACTTCCCCACCAACAATTCTTTATTGCGCTAAAGAAACTAAGATAATAAGGACCACGTTTTAATTTCAGGGCCTTCCAGGTTGTTTCCCAGTTTCTTTCTAAGGGGGTTCTACAAATATCTATTTTTTTAAATCAAAATTTAGGTCCCAAAGTTTTAGAGGGTAAAATGAAGTTAAGATACTACAAGGAGGACATTAACCTTAATATAGAAGACTAAAAATATATCTATATTCTAACCCATATCAAAGAAGAAAACTAACATCATGGGAGGAAGGTGCGAGGGGGGGCGGGGTTATTTTTTTTATCTTGGAGGAAACATTGTAAATACCTATGCTTGGGGAATCGAAAACCAAACCAATAATGAAGTGGAATGGCTCTCAATTCTCCTCGGCCTAGAATTGGCAGGTAAGTCTAAAATATCAAAGCTCATAGTCTTTGGAGACTAAAGGCAGGTCATTCAGAAGATGAGATCAGGATACAAACATGGATCTACTAGTTATCAAATAATCTATGATTGGATTTGTTGTCAAAACCTTATTCCACAATTCCTCTTTCTTCACATCCTTAGGGAAAATAACAGTTATGCAAATAAGCTCATCAATCATGGTTCTAGAAGTCAGCAAGGAATGGTTGAGTTCAAAAATAATTTGAAGTCATACAAGAATTTCCCCTAGACATACCACAAATCACATAACATATAAGATAAGGTTGGATGCAATAGGAAACGAGCTCTCCCTTAGGCCTCCTACTCATGGTGATGAATTGATTTTTCCCATAATGCATGGCTCTCCTCTAACATATGGAGATACCCTCCATGAGACTGCAATAGGAAATAGGCCCTCCCTTAGGCTACCTACTCATGGTGATGAATTGATTTCACCCACAACGTGTGGCTCTCCTCTAACATATGGAAGTACCCTCCACAAGACTGGAATAACTTTGTGTCCTCTCTGGAAATTACTTGGGGTTTTGAGAAGACGGTCAGCACGAAGTATGGATGCGTTAAACAACAAAGACCCTTCCCATTCATTGTTTCCAGGTTTAGAGGGGGACGAATTTCAATGATTCAATGGAAAACATGATTAAGGCAATGTGCATCATTTGCAGGTCTTGTTTTCAGACCTCTCGTGGGCATATAAAGACAGGGTTTAGAGAACAATGGCAAACAAAGGAGGAAACTCTAAAATCATCGGACTTAATGAGATTCAGTGTTCCGAAAAACATAGAAGTTGCATCTGATATAAAATATATTGCCAATCAAATGGGTTTCCATGATTCCAGAATTGATGATAATGAACGAGACCTCAAGGAGATGATGGGTATTGTAGATATCATCAATGAAGAAGTTATGAAAATGGCCTGATTGACCTAGTGCAGTCACTTCCAAGACTCCTCACACCAAGGTGTTCACCTAATGGAGGAAACTTCGATTATCTAGCCCACTCTTGAGCATGAAGGAAAGAAAATGTAGTGTTCCGACCTTGTCAATATTAGATTTTTTTAATTTTGCTTAGTCATCAGTTTCTTAAAATTTACCCTTTTAATTTTTTTCCATTATTTAGGATGTATGAAAGCAATATTAGGATTTCTCTCTTAAGTATAATTGTTTCAGTCCTTATTCTTCTTAGAACTTCATGAAACCCTAGTTACATTTTTGTATTGAATGGTTGTGCACAACCTTTTTCAAACTAATATATATTCTCGGTTTCTATTAAAAAAAAAGAAAAGAAAACTAAAATAGCCAAGATAAGAACAAAGTCTCATGAGCTTCGAAGTGAAACAAAGGGATATACAATTCGTAAAACACCTTGGGAGGAAAGGATTTTCCATCTTTGTGAGTCTAAGAGCATTGAGGATGAAAGTCACTTCCTCTTAGAGTGCCCCACGTACATGCACATTATATCATAGTTCAAAAATATATATATCATAATTCTAACCTCTCTAATCTTCTAACTATTCAAAACTATGGTGACCTCCATGCACTTCTCTCTAAGCTTTTTAAGCATCAAAAGAAAGTGTTACAGCAAATATAGTAATTTCTTAAGGTATAGTAGACCAATATTGGTCCACTAAGTGGAATTTAATCATTAACACCATCATCACCATATAATTAAATTGATAAATATTAATTTATATAAACTTTGATTAAAAAACAATAAAAATATTAAAATAGCATAAATTTTTGTCTACTAAATTAAAAAAACATCACATTTTGTTGGATTTTCTCCCTCCAAGGATCCTGACCGAGGTTCAGTCCCTTCTATTAAGCACAAAAAATCCCAATATATCAGCTTGAAATAGCACAGATCAATCGGGAGCACCTACGACTCATATGCAGTCTCACCCGATATATCTCTCTTGAATGGGTAACTACCAGAACCATGTTTCCGCAGTTGAGTGGGGGAATTTCTGGTACCTTGGCCTCTTACCAAGGTTCTCAATGAATCCTATGGGTGGATTATAAATGTGCACTATGAAAAATTATACTTCGACCCAACTTCTTTTTTGCAACTTATTAAATCAACAATCGTTATGCAACATGATTGTGTTCAACTGATATTATGTGATTGGTATATATCTATTCATTTATAAGCAAATCTATAACTATCCATTCAATACCACAATTATACATATAGCTCAAATGCATGCATCATTCAAACATATACACAGGATATAACGTGGAAACCCATCTGGGAAAAAACCACAAAGGTGCTCTTCACCTGGCATGAGGAAATATATGCACCTTTCATCTGTGCACTAAGTTATAGAATTTGTTCTAGATATTCTTTTCCTACATATTCTTTCCTCCTCTCATGCTCTCTGATATTCTCTCTAATCTCTTCTACTCAACTCTACTAATGATCCACACATAGCCTGGATCAACTCAACCTTCACTACTCTTCTACACACTTAGCTGGAGATTCTTCAACTCCTATGCACTCAACAATACTAACAGACATCAACACAAAGCCAAAAACTGTCTAGAGACTAACATGATTCTAAATCCACAATCGAGAAGCTACAATGAGAGTCTAACTAGAGTCTAATAACACATAACCTACATACATATTGGGTTCCTTCTTTTATAGACTTATTACAGACTCATTACAGACATGTTACAGACTCGTTACATGTTTCTTTCTTAGCCGACTTCCTACATCCAGCCCACAGTTTGTCTTTCCTATTAACACCTAATGTGAGGCACTAATGAACTGACTTACAAAGATACCTTCATACGTGCATTTTCTATTGGCTTTATCCGAACTCGTACCCATGATCTTTTAAGGCCTGCCACTTTCTAACCATTACACCTTATTGTCGTTTTCCAATCGTTATGCTACTTGCATGCCTTATGATACTATTATTCTGTTGCACCTTCCCTCATCGCACTTTCCTCTATCATGGCTTCCTCTTCTATCACAGCTTCATCTTCTATTGTGCCTTTTCCTTCTTCTTCATTCTTTTCACTTCTCCTATCACAACTTCCTTTCTCTTCTTTCTCTTCTTTCTCTTCTGTCGTTGCCTCTAACATAGCTCTTTCTTCTTCTTCTTTATCTCTTCTCCATACTTAGGAATAATTCTAAGTGAATTATGCCTTTCTATCCCTAGGCCAAATATCCCCCCAACACTCACATGTGGCTCATCTTGAGCCACTTGAAGCTATTCCTCCATGTCTTTCCTTTCCTTGATTTTACTATAAAAATCTTCCATGATTCCCACCACTCGCTCTTCTTCTACTCGCACTTCTTCTTCTTTCTTCTGCAATTTCTCCACCATGTCACAATTTATTTGTTTTGGCATGATATTCTCTTATGATTCCTCTACGTTGTGCACCTTCTAACTGATTCCTGTAACTCTTTCTGCTTCAACCTGAAAATCTTCCACCTTTTTCTAATGGTGTTGTTGTTGTGTGCGCACCACTATTATTTTCTATTGTAATTTCCTCATCTCTGTTTCCTTAGCAATTTTATGTGCTAAGGGTAGTTGCTTCATGTCATTCCTTATCTGAGTGATATTTACTTCCAACACATTTAAATCACTTGTAATCTTCTGTGATTGCTCATCATCCATTAGGGCTTCCCAAGTTTGAGAGACTTGGTCGACAGCCTTGGCACATACTTCTTAGGCTTCTTCTATTTTCTTCACAGCTTCAATTGTTGCTTCTCTTATTTTCTCCATCACTTATGGAGGTGTGCTTGGTTTTACCTGCTCCTCAAGCTGTGTAACCTTCTTCTTAAGTTCAGTCACTATCTTTCCAAGTCCAATGACCTTGTCTTTGACCTACATTTCTAGTGTGATTTCAACATCTTCAATATTTTAACAATATAGGTTTATGATATTCTCAAGTTTTAGTTTACTTTATTCTCCTTCCTTTACTTTTTGCTTGGTATTTTGTATCTTTTCCCTTATTTTGTTAATAACCTGCTCAGATTTCTTCGCCTCTTTACTGAGGGCACTTTCTATTAATCTAATTTTTTGGACTACAACTTTTTCTAATGCATATACTTCCTTCAATCGCATATTTGAAAAATCTATGAGTACCTGGACACCACTTATAGCCACTTCATTGGACACTGGGGTTCCCAAGTCTAGTACTTCTCTTGGAATTTGTACCCTGATTTGGTGGTCTAACGTTGGTCTCTGGGGTTCTGGTGCTTCAGAAGGACTAGGTTCATCCTACGACTCTGGTAGCACACAATCCACTGCGATTTTAACCTGTTCAATCATTTTACCCAGTTCATTCAGTCAATCTGTAATATTAGTAGTAAAATCAGTCTGCTTCTTGCTGAGGCCATGGAAACTTGCTTAGGAAGATTCTTGTAGTTCTTTTGCTAATGGTATGAACTCTTCATCATCCATGTCGAAGGTATTAGATTTCTTATTAGCCTTTTGTTTCTTACGCTTAGGTTTCCTTTATTTTGCTGCATCTTTCTCTCCTTGTTGTTTTTGCATTTTTAGTGTTGGCTCCTCGGGAGGAAAATTAGACTTACTCTTATCTGCCTCCCTACCTTGTTTGTCTTTCCTGGGGTTTTTTTCTTGATTGATCTCTTTCTCCCTTGCTTGAGCTTCTGGTGCTTGTTGGCTTCATTCTTGTGACCAGTCGATGAAAATGGTTTCTAAGTCATCTTCCATTAATAAAAATTACGACATCAACCACTGATGATATGGGTCCCTTCGTGGTTGGATGCAAATATAGTGTGGACCACTTTGAAATCTGATAATTTGTCAAAATTGAGAAATAATGTTCACATTAAGTCTCATTTAGTGCTTCACTAGATGCTTTAAGGCTTCACTATGTATGAAGAATTCAATGTTAATATATGTTTGTCTTTTATTGTCTGTCGAGAACCAGAGGTTCTGGTGAATTTCTCCTTTGCAGCTTTTAGGTAAATCTACTAGCTAGTAGTCTACTGGATCAGATAAAACAACAAATCAAATTAAGATCAACATCCAAGAGTAATAGAAAGAATTACCTTCTTCCCACGGTCATGATGCATCTTGTAACAACTCGTTGAGCAAATAATGTGACCAATTGATCTAGACTCCTTCTACATAGAGCGTAGCTAGCACGAATGCACCTGCAGTACACTGATTTGGACAAGATGTTCACCACACCTTGCATGACAATATCGTTGCTACTAGCCGAACAACAGGGTCATTAATGGATGAAATTGAGAACCTTCTATTGGCCCTGACCAGGTCATACTTATCCTTGAACTTTGTAGTTAGGGATTGGTATTTTTGCTTCGTCAAAATTGTTAGGGTCTTCTCTCGCTCATGGAAAGCATGTAATTATTGAAATCAGGTCAACATCAACCAAGTATGGTTTGTCTAGTCGTAGGAATCCTCCGTGAAATACTACCAGTAGATGCTTTACATAATTTTTCACTTATGTGCTTCTTCCGAAGTGTGTCATGAATAGTAATGACAGTAAACCATACTATTCCACTCCTTTGACACATTTCATTGCAACAAAATGGTTTGGTGAGTCAAGTGTATCTTTGACCAGTTTCATGTAGTTCTTTCTATCCATAGCTCTTAGTTTTTTTGTGTCATGATCTTTAAAGGATAACTTGTGTAAATGTGGCATAATATCCTGTAGTACTTTAATTCCTTTTGGTAGTCTGGGTGCTACCAGTGTAGCACAATTCTTTCATGGGATGTGAACCTTTGGTGCATCCGTCCTCTTTGGTGGAATATATGGTGGCAACAACTTTTTGGTTTCAAAGTCTTCTTGATTCTCCTCAACTGGTGGAGTTGTTGTTGCTTTTTCCTTTCTCTGTTTCTTCATTTCTTCTTTCCTTTTGAAGTTGGTGAGAGTCTTGGTTCATTTATTCTGTGTTTTCTGGACGGACGAAGTGGAAATTTCCCAATAGCTGGGATAGGCTGCTGCTTTGGGGGAATATAACCAGTAGTATCTTCCATAATAGGGGTAGGTGATGCAAGTCCATCTTCAGGTTCCATAGTGGGACTAACAATCAATATTAAAATAATTATGAATTGACTTCGACTCGTTGAGTTGCAGAGAATAATCGTTATTTTTTTTCTCTAGGGATAATGACTCTGAGTGTGGGTGCAAAGTGTAATATGAAACAACAAATTTTTGGTAGTTTTCCTTCACACAAAGAGGTATCCAATTAGAAATGAATCTGTCCTTTCAAGCTCATGGGCGCTTAATTTGGATCATTTAAGGAATCTTTTCAACACGCAGTCAATTAGCTGGCATATTGAAAGGAAATTATTGTCATTTATGGTAGGCATGATCACAAAGTATGCTACCCAATTCTATCGATATTTCCAATTCAAAGAGTAATAGTTGTCTTGTTAGCAAATTTATTAATTATTGTGCCAATGTCACATCATTTCCCATCTATTGTCTTTCATGCAGTAAATTTGATTCTCCTTTCAAGCTACATCATCTTTTTGTCCCTCCTCTTACGACTTAGATTTTAAATATTTTTTTTTTCGTCGCACTCCTTACGACTTGTATTTCCTTTTCTCACACTTCTGGTTGCACTCCTTATGACTTACATTTCCCTTCCCAAAATGGTTTCTATCCCATGACATGCCAATTTCTTTCACTGAGAATTCCTAATCTTAGCCAAATGCCAAGTCGATATAACTTTACTCTTTTTTTTGTAATGCAACCTAGTCGCAGTTATCAAAGTAAGGATTCAATCAGCTCCCATTGATAAGACCTCTGACCTTTGTCCCATCTAATTTCTCTAACTTAACTGCTCCTCCATTATTTATTTCCTTAGCATCATATGTCCCTAACCAATGTGTTTTCGGCTTTCCCGGATGCTTGAAAAATTTACTGTAGTACATAAGAACAAGAGCTCCGACTTCAAAATTCTTTCTCTTAATGTGTCTATCGTGTCATACCTTTTGTCTTTTTTTTTCTACACTCAGGTGAAATCCTACAATAAAACGTTCTTCTTCCAAGTGGATTAGTTGAAGAAATATTTCTTTTACAGCATCAACACCTGTCATTTCCGTGATTGCAACAACTCTTAAACTTGGTACAATATATTCCATAGGCATGACAACTTCTTGTCCATATCAACCTGAATGGTGTTTAACCTATCAACTTCTTACATGTTTTGTGATATGATCATAGTACTGTAGAGATATTTTTATCCCAATCATCTCTTCACGTATTGCATACTTTTGTTAGTGCATTTTTCAAAATCTTGTTAAATGCTTCGACAACTGCATTTTCTTGAGGGTGATATGGAGTCATTCTTCTATGTTGTATCTAGAATTCATCAGTCGGTTCTTCAATTAACTGATTAATGAAATGCATACCTTGATCGCTGATCAAAATATTTGGGCAACCGAACCTTGTCACAACATTTTCAAATAAGAACTTCGCAGTTGTTGTAGCAGTACAGTCCTTTACTAGCGTAGCTTCTTCCCATCGGGTCATGTAATCAGTCACAAGGATAATATACCTTGCTCCGATGTGCTTTCCTACTGGACTGATAGGTCCTATAAAGTAAACATCCCATTTATCGAATTCCTTCAGTGTAATCTGTTGTAATAATGGAATTTCATCCTTTCGGGATGACTTCCTAGTTCTTTGATAGATATCACAACTTCAACAATAATTTAGAGCATCCGCATATATGGTGGGGCTCCATAGTCCTTCTTGCAAAATATTTCTTGCAGTCACTTTTCATGCATAGTGGCCTCTTGTGACAAGAGCATGTGATTCACTTAATATCGTTGGGCGCTCGTGCTCCAAAACATATCATCTGAGTATCTCATTAGGTCCTAGTTTGTACAAATGTCCAGCAATCAACTAGAAATATGCGGCTGGAACTACTAATTTTTTATTTTGCGTCATCATAAATTCATTGGACGCATAACCTGTACTCAGAAAATGTATGATATCTTTGTATTGATCATGAAGCACAATTATCACAAATATTTGTGCATCAAGAAGATTATATTGCAGAATAGTAGGTTCTTCTCCACTTTCAATTCTTGAAAACTGGTCAGGTCCCAAATTCAACCTACCCGGTTTAATAATTATTTCAAAATTAAATTCCTAGAAGAGGAGAATCTGCCAACAGATGCCCCCCCCAACACTGACTTATTGACCAAATATTTGAGCGCAGAATGGTTAGTGTACATCTTGAAATGTCCATGCAACAAATAATGTCTAAATTTTTATAGCACATACACCATCGCTAGTCCTTCCCTCTCCGTTGTGGTGTAGTTTTTCTCTACAGTTGATAACTTTCTGCTAGAAAAATCAATGGGGTGATCAATCAATCCTTCCCCCGGATGCATCAATACAACTCTGAGCACCACAAACAATGCATCGACATTAACATGGAATTCTTATTTCCATTATGGAAATACAAGTATTGGTAGAGTAGCCATCTTGTTCTTTAGCTTGTCCAGACTGTCTTGACATTCGTCTATCCACTGAAACTTAGTGTCTTTTTTCAGTAGTCTCTCCATCGGGGAAGTCACCTCCGCGTATCCCTTTATGAAATTTCTGTAATATATCATATGTCCTAATGTTTCTCATACCTGGTTAACCGTGGTGGGTGGTGGCAAGTCAAGGATGATGGAAATCTTGGTTGGATCTACCAAAATTCCATCATGATAGACCACATGGCCTAACAGAGCTCCAAAAGGGGCACAAAAAATACACTTTCTCAAATTTAAGGATATTTGATACTGGTGACACCATTCCAACATCATTTTGAGGATCTTAATATGGTCTTTGACAAGACCAAATACTGTCCAGTCATCAAAATAGACTTCAAGAAATTTATGTATAAAATATTTAAATTCAGCAACTATGATTCTAGAAAAAATTGCAGGTGCATTCTTAAGTCCAAAGGGAATTACCATGTACTAGTAGCATCCCCATTATGTCACAAAGGTGTTCTTATGTCGGTCCTCCTTTGCAATTCTTATATGATGGTATCCCTATAATCCATCATTGAATGAGTACATTTCTTGTTCTCCGGCATTCTCCAATACTTCATCTGTGAATGGTGTCGAAAATGGATCATGTAGGAATACATCATTTAATTTCCTCAGGTCAACACAAATCCTCACTTCACCTAAATTTTTCTTGTCTTGCATTACAATTGGACTGATCCATTCTGATTCTTCAATAGGTTCTATCGAATCTACCTCCAATATTCGGTCCAATTCACCTTTAACTTTTTTTTGTAGCATCGGTTTAATCTGTAGAGTCGCTGCTTGACTGACTTTGCGTCAGGCCTCAAAGGTATCTTCATCTCACCAAGGTCCCCGACTATACCTTTCATATTGAAAAATTTTGTAGGGAACAAATCCTGAAATTCATGCAGTAAGTCAGTGATCTTTCCCACGGTCTCATTGGCCCAGTAGTCTCCCATATTGGCAAATTTTTGGTTTTTAGACAAGCCAATATTTACTTTGTTGATCTTTAGAGGACTTAGGAATTGGTTATTAGACATACCAGCTCCTTACACTACGTGCATACCTTTTGACTCATGTATGTTTATCTCAAGTGTATCATCATCATCTAGTTCTCATGTAATGTTGTAACATTCCATCTAGTGATGGATTGGTGTGCTACATTGATGCTAAATGGTAGTTGCAACCATGATTTCTTTGAATATATTTTCCTTGATTATTTATAGCACAACATCGTCTATCAGGAACTCAAATTTCTGGGTGAAGCTTGTAACTAAACCTTCCCATTTGACAGTTCCCCTTCTTATTTCAACTGATGTGTATCAATTTCTTGGTACCATTTCCAATGTGTGGATAAATCAATGAACCCACTCCTGTCGTGGGTATTCTTTCCATTTCCCGTGACAATTATCCATATGCTCCATAGGATTTGTTAGTCATGTATACTTCTGATCAGAATAACTGATCTATTCTCCAAATCTGATCTCCATTAATCTTCTACATTTTGGCCATTCGATGATAGACTATTTATGTGTACCCCACCATCTAGCCAGTGTAGCTTTCAGCACAAAGTCCAAAGCAGACAATCGCTGGTATTCTGTAACTTTTTCTTCAAACTCCACTAAAAAATATACAGGTTTGGGTAATCCTTCATATGTAGGCATTTCTCTTGCTTCAGCTCCTACCCTTCGGAAATATCTTGGGATTCTTGCGCATATTCTCATGGAGGCTTCATGTAACCTGTTTTGCCAAATTTCCAGTGAATCAATTGAATTAGATGTGTAATAACTTACACTTCGCCAACTTAGTTTCCCGTCAGCTGTTGGATTTATATAATCTTATCTTGAAGACATGATATTATACAACTGATCTAAGTAGTTTCCTTGGCCTTCACTATTTACAGGATCAACATATCTCTTCCCTTCAAGCGGATCAATTGGCACAACCACCCTTATTTTAGAATCTTCGAATGATAAGATCATTTTCTTGAAATGTATAATGGTTTGGTTTTATATTTCCCAATTAATTCCCAGAAGTGCAGGGTATGGATTTGTATCATCAACAATGTCCATTACTTCAAAGTTGGCATATGTTTTTAAGCCTTCGACTTCTACATGAAATTGAGTTAATCTACCAATTGGTAGAACCTTCGACTAGTTTGAAAGCCTTAATTGAATGGGATACTAGTCAAGTCACAGCTTACTCATGTGCTCCCACGTTTGTCTTGTTAAAATGTTAACATTCTATACCAAATCTAGTATGATATAATCCATATCATAGTCTCATATCTACAAAGTCAATCACAGTTCTTGGCATGTTTTTAATCTCTTCCCAATGTGGTTAACTATTTTCTTAGTTCGCAGGTCATCTGGGGTTTCCTCTATTAGTGATGGCAGTTCTGTGACAACATCTTTATCATTGATTAGTGCTAAACAACTTTTGAAAAATTCTTTAAGATTACTAACCTTTTTCATTGGTTTATTTGTGATTAGTGGTTCAAATCGTTCAGTCATGTTCTTGATTTGTCTAGATGTCGATGGTTGATTAGCATCAACAAAATCTAGTCGCACATCCAAGAAGACTTATTTCTCCTTCTGAACATCTAGCAGGGCTTTCTTTTGTGTCGTGGGTCTCACCTACGGTTGTCCATGTTGTGTATTTTGGTATGCACCTGTCACAACACCTCCTCTCATGACTACAACAATGTGAGGTTCTCTTGGCTCAACATAAATAATATGAATGTTTTGGTTGGGGTTTGGATTCTGATTCTACAACAGATTGGGATTTATGAAAGTTCTAGCCTTCCATTTTGCAATTAGTTGCGGACATTGTTCAACAATGTGATCAAATGCTTAACAATATGTACAAGTTTTTGCAGGACTTTGACAATCTTGGGAAAAATGTCATGGCTTCCCATAGTTATAACATATGACTTGGCCTCTTCCATGACCAAATCCTCCTCCTCCTTATGGTTGTCCTTGGCCTCGAAATTTTCCACCCCCCTTTGCTGCGGGTATTGTTGTTGTTGTGGATATTGATTTTTCCGGTATTGCGGCTTAGGATACTGTGGTTGTTGATATTTTGGTGGTGGATATTGAGCAGGATGATACTGAGGTTGCACTCATTTAGATTGCATATTCTCATCATTTTTCATCAAGTATGTATCCACGGTCTTTTCCTGCAACAGTTGAAGTGCTCTACAATATTTTTCATCGTGACCTATTGATTTACAAAATTTACAATACAGACTAGCTGGTGCACTTACAATATTCTAAAAATACAGTCATTCTTCCTACTTGTGTCCTCTAGTATTGCATATTACACCAAGGAATCCCTTGGGTGTTTATCAGGTTCGAAACTACGACATAGTTCATGAGCGTAGGGAAATTATCTTTATGGTGTTCGTTTCTTCGACATCTTGTACACCATAGTTATTCTTGAACTTCCTTACCTCTCTTAATGTCTTGGAGATGCACCGTAAGGTTGGCCAGTTGTGACTGAATTTGCATCGTTCCCGTGACGTTATCTCCAACTGGTGAGGATTCTAGCTTCATTGCTATCTTTAGAGATTCTATCTGTGACACAATATTCTGTCACATCAACGGGGTTCAGATGTGCGGAAACAAGGAGGCAATGAACCACTCTTTATGTTGTACGTCCGACATTTAGAAACTTACTTTCTCCATTAATGTTTTAAATCTTTAGCCAAAGTCTCAGACATACTCTGTCAGTAGTTGCTTCATTTCTTTGATCTCAGTAATGCATTGGGATTCAGACTTTGGATTTCTAAATTCATCTATCATGCCCACTCGAATCTCGTTGAGTGTTTTCTAGACAACTTCGACTGGCACTATCGAAAATTTCATGTACCAGTCAAGCACTTGACCTCGCAGAGTCATGATCATCTGTTCTTTCTTGATATTTTCATCCTGGATATGTGGTAGATTCCACAGAACTTCACATAGGAACCAATGTTGTTATGGGTCCTCTAACCCATTTCCGTTGAATATTGGTAAGTTAATGTCAGCTCCAACCATTGTATTTATTGTTGGTACAGTCATAACAAAATTTTGGCTAGTCAGACTCCCTTGTCTTCTATTTACATCATTAGTACTACTAGTATTTACAAATGCACTTGGAGATAAGCCTCTAGATCCTACCTCTAACGATGTGTGAGGTGTTGTAGGCGAGTTGTAACCACGTTCTTGATCTAGAGCTTCAGTTGACTCTTCTGAATCTTGATCTCTACTTGAAGATAAACTAGAAGTTCCCTATTATATCAACGATGCTTATCAAATACCATAAACCGTTGATTCATCCAGTGGTCTCTCCATGGTTGGAATGTGCACTAGTTCATGAAAATACATTTTTTCTTACATTAAGTAGTTGGTTGGTTCTAGGGTCAATGAACAACTAAACAATGGATTATGTAGTAATATTCAATTTGTTGACCTCTACCTAACTAATTCCATTTTATTATAAATATCTCATAGTAACCCTATATTCAGATATATCATATAATTGGTCATGGACATGGCCAATAAAAACAATGATTGTTTCAAGTGAAGTGACCAATATAATGCAATATGGTTCTCTTATGTTCCTAATCTCCCTAATTAATCTCTCAAAATACTCTTTGCAAATAGCTAATAGATGTTGGTTTTCTTGGTTGATCTAAATGAATTTTTTTTTGCATTAGTAGAGGAAGAATATAAGTCACAATAACTTCAGGGAGTGGAGAAATACATAAATAGGGATGGACATTTTTTATTTGTTTTACATAGAGGAATGTGCATGTAGACTTTTAAATGCACACATGATCCTAATGCACAATCATTTTTTTTAAATTATAACCTAGAAAATTTACATCCACATGATATAGCTTTGAAGGAGCTTCGATGGGGATAAAGCTATTTATACAAGAACACATCCACATTTTTAAAAGCAGTGGTGCATTCCAAAAAAATCAATGGACACACATTCCTATTGCAATTATTTACCTTTACTAATGGGCCATGGATGAAGGAAATATCTCATTCAATTTCATCACAATACTTTCCCAAGGAAAATTGTTTTGTTTTCTAGGAAAAATCACCCCTTGTTTAGTGATTAGCTTCAAAACCTCCTATACAATGATTGAATTATAAATGGTTGATCCAAGTTTATTTCTTTTTGTTTTGGCTTGATTTACCTTCAAATAAAATCCTTGTGCATACTGGGTTGTCTCCACCTCCCTAGGATAGTGATTTCTCCCTCTCAACAAAAAATTGATGTAACTTGTTCTTACTAAAAGAACACATCATTAAACTAACAATTTTAATTTCCCTTCCAAAATTTGTATACAAAGTGTCACGTCAAAACTAGATCTTTAATTTTTTTTTTACTACATTGTCCTCCTAACCAAAATTATTTGTATGTTGGGATGGATTTCCTTATCTTACACAATGGTCTGAGCCTAATTTTTGCACCCAGAGTAGTGAGGTGCTTTACAATCTAGTATGTAGAGAGATGTTATCACGTAAATGATGTCGAATCGTAAATAAAAAATTGGCTTATAGTAATGAATTCCCTTCTATGGTCCCAAAGATTGGGAAAAACGTTCTCATGATAGCTTGTTCATCATTGGGTTACCATGCATAGAATTGGTTTGGGCCTTGGGAAGGATAACTTTTCTTTTGGTTCATTGTTAGAGACCTCACATGCCATGGAGATCGCAAGAGATATTGTTTGCAATGAAATATCTTCTTGTAGAATATGGTGGGAAATAGATGTTGGTAAGATGGTGAGGTAATGCAATTGTATATCACTTTCCATTCATATGTGCAACTACAAAGAAATGTCAACATCATTATAAAGAAATAGTAATCTATATTGTGAATATAGTTTTTGCAAGTTCATTAAAAAGTATTCTCGAGGAACTATTTGTTTGAGTCTTGGTTGTGTTACTTGCATTGTTATTCAAGGATGGTGATATCAATATTGAAACACATACTTCCATATTGCTACATTATACCAATTTCTTAAATGCATATGTTAAAATATATCACATCTATAAGGATTGTTTCACATCTTTGTCTCAATAATGCACAAGATAGTGATGAATTGAACTTTGGAGAAAATAAACCCATATTTTTCATTGGAAAAAATGAATGCAAGGAAAACGTAAAAGTCACTTTAAAAAAAAGGAAAATGTAAAATTCTATGTTGGAAGAAGCAACATAATATTGCAATTGATATTATATGAAATAGGAAATTATCACCAACATTATTTGTTGAGTATTGTGTACAATGATTACCATAGGTTTTCTAATGAACGGGGTTTGGGCTAGGGTTTTGACGGTGAGTGGTCGCACGAGGCCTGGGATACCCTGGTGTTTGGGGGGCGGCTGATGGAACCCTTCTCATGGTTTTGGGGATAGAAGAGAGGGTGTTCACATCCTACTGAGGTGCAGGATGGTGGCTTGGATGGTGGTGGTCACGCGACAGTCTTTGGTTTTATCCTGGCAAACGTTTTTGGGTTACTAGTTGCGTGGTTGTTGCCGCGTTGTCAGCTGCTTGTTTATTTTATGTTTGTGGGTATTGGTTTTTGTTGGTGTTTGTTCCTTGACCTCTTGGGGTTTTTGTCTGCAGGTTTGTAGCTTTGATGTTATCAAATGGTACCTCTGTTGCTCGTGGCTGAAGGGTATTGTTTTTTGTTTAAACCTGTCGCATGTTACCTTGGTTATTTTGGTCAGTAGGGGTTGTGTTGTGGGTTGGAGGTGGTGGGTTGGAGTTTTTTGGGGGACCATGTGATTCATGAACTGGTGGAGGGGGGTGTTTTTCAGAAAGGGGAGGTGGGCACATCTGTATCCTCGCTGGGGTTTTTATCCACATCCCCCCTGGGTGTTGTCAACAGTCCTCCAGATTGTCCATCGTTTGCAAATCCATCTCTTAGGGTGTGGTTGAATATTTTCTCTAATCAGCCACAGATATCACCTTCCACCCTACCTGTTGCCTCCCTTAGCCATGAAAATTTTACCATTAGACGGTCTTGCAAAGCACCTCAGAAGATGGGTTGTTGGGGTGTGGGTTCTGATGGGAGTGAGGACACGCATATTCCGGTATCCACTCGGATGAAGGAAGCTGCATGAAACTCTCTTGGTCCTGCTATTTCTTCTCGCATTGGGGTACTTAGAGCTCAGGATACTCGCGGTGGGGGTGCATATATGAGGCTTATATCCTTCAACGTGCGGGGTTTTGGGGGGTTCCCTAAACAGCTATCCCTCAAATTATTGCTTACCTCTCTCAAACCAACTATGGTTTTCTTGCAAGATACATTGTGTGACTCTTCTCGGGCACTTATGGTTTTCTTTGGTCTCTTCTCGGGGTGGGAATAGTGTGCATCTGATGTTGTGGGGCTCTCTGGAGGTTTGTTGGTTGCTTGGGACCCGGGAAATTTTTTGATGTAAGGATTTTCATACTATGGGTGGTATTTTACTCGAGATGATGGCCGTGGGTTATTCACACACCTGGTATTTTCTAAATATATATGCTCCTTATGTCAACCGTGAGGCTTAGTAGAATAATCTCTTATCTTTCAGGTTATTGAATTTGGTTCATCTTATCATTGTAGGGGATTTAAATTTTACCACTTATGTTCCAGAGAGTTGGGGGGCGAGGGTAATATGTGACTTTTTGGGGTTTTTTTTTTAGAATTTGTTGAACTCCTTGCACTTGATTGATATTGCTATTGTTAAGCTCGGACCCACTCGGCGGAATGGTTATGCCGGGGCCGATGGCATTGGAAAAAGGATGGATCTCTTTCTGATGAAAGAATACTTATTGTCTGTGATGCCCTTTCATACGGCATGGGTTCGGCCATCAGAGATATCTGATCATTTTGCGACCATTTTGGAATGGGAAGACAGTAGGGATAGGATACATTATCCTTTCCATTTTAATCACTCTTGGCTACAGATGGCTGATTTTGATGAGTACATCCGAAACATTTGGTTAAACTGTTGTTGTGCTATCTCGGAAACTAATCCCATACATACCTTGAGTTTTAAGCTTGGAGTCCTTAAGGGGGCTATGTTTTCCTAGGAGAAGAAGATGAATTATGAGCATAGGTGGGCTCTGCTTGAGATTGATGGTCAGATTGTGGATCTCTTTCTCTCGGCCCAGACCGAGGTCTTATCTAAGGAAGAGATCAAGTACCTATCTGCTCTGAAGAAGCGAAAAGAGGATATTTTAACCTTCAAAGTGGCCTCTATCATACTAAAGAGAAAAGCGATCTGGATGGCTTTGGGGGATGCAAATTCTATGTTTTCCACCACTTTGTCAGTGCTCATAGCAATACAAATGTGGTCTAGGATCTCTTAGACTATGATGGTAACCCTATTACTGGTGATGAAGCATTGTTGGAGGAAGGTAAAGCTCATTTTGAGTGTCTTTTTGTGACAATAAACTGGTCCATTTACAACATAAGCTGGAAGTTCTAAGTTTGTATCCTAGATGTTTCAAGGAGGATGATGCGAAGCTGGTTGGTAGACCTATTCTATTGTCTGAGGTCGAAGAGGTACTCAAGGGTTTTTCCAAGGATAAGGCTCCTATGGCAGATGACTGACTTGTCAAATTTTACCTTGATTTTTTTTATATTGTGGGTAAGGAATTCATAGAGGCTGTGGAGTATAGAAGGATATGGGGATGTGTCCTACAATTTTTGAATGCAATTCACATTCCATTGATCCCAAAATGTGGGAAACCACGACACTTCTCGGATTTTCGACCCGTATCACTATGCAATCTCCTTTATAAAGTGATCATTAAGATCCTCTCTGATAGGATAAAGCCCTTCCTGTCAAATTATCTCTTTGAAGAGAAATTCGGCTTCCTAAAGAAGCGATAGATTCATGAGGTGGTCGAAATCACTCACGAGGTCCTACACTCTATCAGGAAGAATCGTCTAGAGGCTGTCATCCTCAAAATGGATATGATTAAGACTTATGACCCGGTAAATTGGAATTTTTTGAGACTGGTGTTATTGCATATCGGCTTGACGTTGGATGTGGTAAACTGGATCATGGAATGTGTCACCACTGCTCATTTTGTAGTCTTAATTAATGGTAGACCCTTTTCTTTCTTCTATGATAGTCGGGGACTTTGATAGGGATGCCCTTTGTCTCCTATTTTGTTTTTATTGATGGTCGATGGTTTAAGCCTTATTGTTCGAAAGGAAAAGAACAATCAAAGGATGAGGGGGATATGGCTATCATCCACTTTGTCAATTACACACCTTTTGTTCGTTGATGATGTGATACTGTTTGGTTTCGAATCTTGTGCTAAATGGGAAATTTTCAAGAACATCATTGATCTCTTCACAGATGCTATGGGTATGGCCATTATCTCTCAAAAATCCTCTTTTTTGTCTAACAATGTTTCCATTGTTGTTATTGATCAGATTAACGATATTTTCCCATACTGGTTGTAAGACATTCAGCGGGGTTTCAAGTATCTTGGATACTGGCTCAAACTGATGGATTATAGGGTGGCGGACTAGGCATGGCTGATCAAGCTATTTGAGCAGAAGATTGGCCATTGGACCTATAGATTCATCTCTTTGGGGGGGCGTTTAGTCCTCATCGGGGCTGTGTTGAGTGTGTTGTCGGTATACTAGTTATCACTAATGAATATCCCCAGTTCTGTTCTGTGCTTCCTTAAGAGACTTATGGAAAATTTATTATGGGGGGGAGGTGCGTCCTGGAAGGGATTTCATTTGGTAAGGTGGGAACTTTTAGCTTCACCTTACGAGATGGGAGGATAAAACATCAAAGAAATCGGCAGTTTTAATGATGCTCTGAGAGTCAAGAGTATGTGGAGGGATATTATAGGCTATACATTATTGGATAATAGGGATATCCAATAATGTACATTTGAATGAATATTTTAGCCATGGATGATTTCAAATGCTTATACGTTGTTGATTATATATGCTAGAGTAGATATAACACCAATATATATAGCATGCTTGTCTTGTTTACTAATTGTTGAGGAAGTAATTTATCAATTCAAGCTAGAGTTGAAAAGCTCCACAGGGATCTACTTCAACCGTCCGGAATAAGGTACGACTTTTGATCCTTTAGTGTTAGATATTTGATTTCTCTTTCATATTGGAAATGATTGATTCCTGGAGTCAAGTTGTCTGTTGTGGTACCCCAAGCCATAGGAATTTATCTCCATAATAGAATTGGTGACTCCGTTGGGGATGTTACTTGTTTTTATTTGGGGTTTGCAGGCACAATAGGCTTGATATTCTTGACTTGCTCTTTGTTTATCCTTGTTTTTGTGTTGCATTTTATAGGATGTTCATCCATTGACACTCCCCTTTATTGGTTTGACCCTTGGCCTAATTTTTACCACTCTCTTCTCTGTATATGTAGGTTTTTCGCCAAAATTCACGTACATACATGGATTTTTGGCCAAAAGTCGTGTATACATGCAGGCTTTTGGCCAAAATCCGTGTATACATGCAGCTTTTTAGCCAAAAGTCGCATATATATGTAGTTGTTCTTTAAATAGTCACGTACATCCTCCCTTTGGGTGTGTTTGATGTTGTGGGAAGTTCTTGGGTGGGTTGTGAGTGTGGTTGGGTCTTCCTTGGGTCTGATGTTGTCTGTTGGATGCTTCTTTTGCGACCAGAGACCGCTTTTTCATTGATTTTTCTTTGAAAGTAGTTTTAGTCATTTTTCTATTAGTGCATTACTCTTTTTGTCTCAGTGTCTTGCTGGGCTTGTGTTTTATACTTGCTGCAGAGACTGAGAGTTTTAGATGACTTTTATTACATTTTTCATTATGTTATATTGAAAAATACAAGGTAGTTGCATTTTTTGCATATGGATTTGAGGAGGTACTTGCATTGGATTTCTTGGATGAGAGTTTTATTTAGGCTTTCATATAGGAAGGATTGCATTGGCATTCAGAAAGGAATATATATTTATGCATCTCATGTAGTGGCATACCCTATTTTTCATTTGACAAAGATTGCACTTAGCATTGTTTGTTATGGTGTGCATATTTATTTCACTGCTGAGTCATAATGTCATTAGTTGCACGACCATTTCCCTTTGAGTAATTACAGCCAATTAAAATCAATGCATAATAAAATTAATTACACTCTTTTCTTTTATAGGGTGCACCAACAAGATTAGGTTTTAGGGTCTTGGAATAGTTCATTGTGAGTAAATACTCCAAGACCACTAAACAACAACATGTATGTGTCTGTCCAGGTGAGAGTGTGAAATTCCTTGGTATAATTAGTGTTTCCCAGGATCCTCCCCTTACAAGGGAGTTAAGCATGAGGCAGTGTGAGTGGTTATTAATTGGGATGACCCCTAGTCATAACTGAGTAGCACCAGAATTATTTCTAGGATTGTATTCGTATCTGGGGGCTCTTTCGAGAGTTTCAGGCTTTGCTAACTTTCCCATACGGTCAATCCTGCCTACAACTGTCCACCTGAGCATTGATTATATTGATGTGACCTTAGTTGCCTTACCTATGTTATCAAGGGGGTACTTGCAGAGGTTATTCTGTGAGTGTCCTAGCCAGGTAGAGGTCAGACAGCACAGTCTCTTTATGCGTTGAAGCTGAGGGCCACTATAATTGGTTACGTACCTCCGCTTGTAGTGTATGGGAGTTTCAAGCCTCTCTCAGGTGAGACATACCTACTGCATTCGGGAGCTCACATATCCTCCCCTTGGTTTGCTTGTATTTTGGCTGTAGATTTTCTTAGGAGTGTGCTCTTTGTGCGCTAGTTGGCCTATGGGATCGTGATTACTTGTATATATTTATGCTCTCTTGAGTTCAAGTCCTTTTATTTTCGACGTGCCTGGTATCCTATCACCCATATTAGTCCTAGTACGGACCCTGGTGTTAGACTTAGGGGCATCACAACCCCTTACCTACTCATAGATTTGAAGTGGTCACATTCTTCCCTCTACTCCATTTATGGAGGATATTGACTCCCTTCGCTCGGTCTTTACACCGGTGGTCACCCTCATAGGGGTGGTAGTGGATGCGTGAACGTTGGGTCTACACCTTACTTTCCTTTTTATATCCCATTGTTCACCGCATTGTTTCCTTTGGGAGCAGTTGTCATGGATTCTCTCAAGTTTTTGACCTCAACACATTTATTCACACTTGTTAGTTTTCACTCTAATACCTTGATTCCCATTATCATTATCGGTGGGTGATCTCGCGTCTATTAACAGTATACATCAATGACCGATAATCAGACGATGGACTACTATGTTCGACCTCAACATCTCTATTCACATAGTAGGACTTGTACTCGTAGTGGTTTGTGTAGAAGACCTTCCATATTGGTGGCATCTCTTATATGCTACCTCCTTGATCGTGCCAATGTTCATGAGATTTCATCTCTCATGACTTGATTCCAGTATATGTCAAACATTTCTAGCCATTATGGAGATCTTGATCCATTGCATATCTTCAACCATTATGGAGATCTTGATCCTTTGTGTATCTTCATCATGGAGATTCTGATCTATGTATATTCTATGTGGTGATGACCACATAAGTCATATTTTGTATCATACCTATTCATGGCCATTGTACTCTTATGTATCTGGGATTGCTATATGTATTTGCAGTTATATGCAGAGTTGTATCATGGTACTATGCTGATTGGGTGCCTGGTCTTCCACTGGGTTCTTCATCACTCGACTTCTGGGATGGACTTATAATGTATTTTGGCCATCGTATGACCCCTCTAACCTCACACATTAGGGGGCATCTGTTATAGCTGATTTTACCACACTTGGTGAATCACACTTGTATGGCCTTCCCATGTCCCTCTGCAGACTCTTTGGACCCCATGGACCTTTTTTATACCTTTTATGTTTCCAAGATCATCCCCAAAAACATGCTTAATTTGATATACGCGACTTTAAACCCTTTCTCACATATATACGCAGGTTTGAACCCTAAAACCGTGTACATCGGGATGTGTGCAAAAGGACAAATTCTTTTGTAGTTTTCCTTGACATGGATCCGAATCACTTGTCTCTTGGCCTTCCCTATGCCTTGAGATCACTCGGATTTGACCCTTCATTGCCCCATTGAAGAGCTATATAAGAAACCCTTTGGATAAATTGAAAACTATGTGAGAATTGAGAGCAAAGAAACTATAGTCCATTGTTGCTGGAACTTATGCTTGAGTCTGCATCCCTTTGTCCCTTGGAGCACTTTGGTGTTCTTCCCAAGATTTCCTTTTTTTTGTGAGCTTTCTATCGAGAGATGGAGGATTGAGGTGGTGGAGGCCCAAGTGGGGGATTCAGTTTCTCCGATTCGTAGACGTGCCAACAGAGGTTGTATTCATTGTAATCTTTGATTTCATATTAATAGAAATATCTTTTCCTGTCCAATAATGTATGCTTGAATGAATATTTTATCCATGGATGATTTCAAATGGTTATACATTGTTGATTATATATTATCGAGTAAGTCCTCTGTTGTTATAGCTGATTTTACCACACCCGGTGAATCACACTTGTATGGCCTTCCCCTGTCCCTCTACAGACTCTTTCGACCCCATCGACCTTTTTTATACCTTTGATGTTTCCAATATCATCCCTAAAAACATGCTTAATTTTCTATACACGAATTTTAAACCCTTTCTCGCGTATATACACGGGTTTGACCCCTAAAACCACGTACATCGGGATGTGTGCAAAAGGACAAATTCTTTTGGAGTTTTCCTTGACATGGATCCAACTCACTTGTCTCCTGGCCTTCCATATGCCTTGAGATTGCTTAGATTCGACCCTTCATTGCCCCATTGAAGAGCTATATAAGGAACCCTTTGGATACATTGAAAAATATGTGAGAATTGAGAGCAAAGAAACTATAGTCCATTGTTGTCAGAACTTATGCTTGAGTCTGCATCCCTTTGTCCCTTGGATCACTTTGGTGTTGTTCCCAAGCTTGCCTTTTTCTTGTGAGCTTGCTATCGAGATATGGAGGATTGAGGTGGTGGAGGCCCAGGTGGGGGATTCAGTTTCTCTAATTCACAGACGTGCCGACAGAGGTTGTATTCATTGTAATATCTGATTTTATATTAATAGAAATATATTTTCCTGTCCAATAATGTATGTTTGAATGAATATTTTATCCATGGATGATTTCAAATGCTTATACGTTGTTGATTATATATGCTAGAGTAGATCTAACACCAATATATATAGCATGCTTGTCTTTTTTACTGATTATTGAGGAAGTAATTTATCAATTCAAGCTGGAGTTGGAAAGCTCAACGGGGATCTACTTCAACCGTCTGAAATAAGGTACGAGTTATGATCCTTTAGTGTTAGATATTTGATTTCTCTTGCATATTGGAAAGGATTGATTTATGGAGTCAAGCTGTCTGTTGTGGTACCCCAAGCCATAGGAATTTATCTCCATAACAACGAGAACAACAATACACCATATGTTGAGTTTAGACCAGGAGTCTATAAGGACTCTGATATCCTAGGGACATATTCATGTCCTCCACATATCATTCCCCCTCCAACAAAAGGTCTAATGTGTACCCTTTCTACCGTGGAGAAAGAAGCATCCACACCGATGGCATCATCATCAACAACCTCATCAAGCCACATTGTTGAGAAAATCATGAACACATCCATACCAGCTATGTTCTAGATACTATTTCTTTACCCCCCAATGGGATTATGTGGAACATTGGTCATGGACTAGCTGGCACTCCCTAGACTCACTCTTGGTTTACATGTGTGGTACCTTACACCACCATTTCCAGAAATGGCTTCACCACCTATATCCCATTATGAGTTGATCCTGGTGCTACAAGTTACCACTTCAACTGCATCCACTAAAACCTCTCTTTCAATGACTCAACCACCACCACTAGCCACCACACTACAAAATAGGTGTGTCATTAAATCCAATCCAACTACCCACACCAATAGAGGAATTAAGAAACCTAAGTTGAAAGCCCCCATAACAACTAATCATGCTCCTGAATCATCCGCAAGAACAACTAAGGCCAACATGAAACGTTCCACCCAACAAACAATAAAAGAACCCATCATGCATGACACTCTGACCATGTGGGTCACACCCGTATGCTCTATGGATGACAAGGCCATGCAACCAATCTATGCCCTACCTTACTTAAGCTCATAAATTTTCTAAATACACTTGTTAGTGCCGCATTTCCCCCCCAAACTGAGACTAGGGGCACATTTAACCCATCAACCCCTAAGTCCAAATCGTTATGCACCAAAAACGCATGTTCGATTTGTTCTCAATATGGGAATTATACGCACCATTTCCTCAATATCCATTGATTTCAAAATGCATTGGAAACCATTCTCATTTTTCAAATAGTAGAATAACTTACTCCTACCCCAACACATGAGGTAGCCTCAATCAATATGGTCACCACTGACGAAGTGGAAAAAACAGTGTCTCTCAAGCTCACCCTTTTAGAGACCACTATATTACCACAACCTAATCCCTCTCTTATGAACCATGAAACCCAACCAAATGGGTGTGTTTCATGCAAAAATCACCTCCATATGGTTCCCAAACATATCAGGCCCACATCTCCTACAACATCCCTAACACCAAGATTAGTTCCACTTAGGGGATAATCCCCATGCCGAGCATGTGGTGCTAACTCCCAATATTTGTTTTAGTTCCTCATTTACATGTGAAATGTGAGGTTCTCTTAGAGAAAATGTCTCTCCAGGACCAATTTGTCCAACTCAATATCTCATCACAAGAACCACCATTGGAGCACATTGTTCCCATGATAGCTTACACAATGATACATATCCCTTGGATTGATTCATCAAAAGAAAGGTATCATCATAATCTAACAAGGAGTCACCCTCCCCAAATGATGAACCTCCTCGATCACCCTAAAAATAGATCATATGAGGATCCTCTATCTCTTACTGGGAACGTCAAAATATACTCACACTTCATTAGTTATGGTATAGTTTTGCAATATTTATTGAATATCACTATGGAACCCAAAGTTCATTACAAAAATTTCAAAAATCATATATGTTTTAAATCCCATGAATCGAAAACCTAAAGATATCCTTTTGTTGCTCATGTAGGTGGATATCAATCACACCTACACCAGTTTCGCGAACGACACAAGTCATTGATAAAAAAACCTAGCATTGGATGCTTGGACCATTTACTCCCCCACCAATCTCATTACCAAACTGGTGGAGTTTTTCTGTGGGAGCTTACAAACAATGAAACTGAATATGATGCCATTATAGGACTATTGACCGATTCCATCCATTTTGGTGTAACCCATCCACAAGTCCACTTATATTCTAACCTAGTTGTGTCGCAACTGAACAATGTGTTTCAAGTCCTAAACCTTCTTCTCTTCCACAAATATCTTCGAGTACATCTCCTAATATGATAGTTTTAACTCATTACCTCCACTCATGTCCCAAGGAAAACCAATGTTGTCATGATGAAGTCTTGAATTGGCAGTTAATCCATCATAAGGCTAACCTACACATTAAAACGAGGTTATCCCATACATGTATAAATCCCCATAACTATGCATGTATAAAACATCCATCACATACAATGTGGAAATAACTAGATATACATCATGCATAAGAAACACAAACCATATCAACATATACCCATAATATATTCATCATATGTTTCTCAACAAAATATCTTGTACAATTAACAAATATTGAACATCGATATGAAAAACATATAGGTACAAAACATAATAAACATCGATACACATCAAACATCCATGAGAAACAACATGTGTGCCACCCAAAATGATATATATATATATATATCCCAAAAACTAGTGTGTCATGTACAAATGACCCTCATCGGGCATATACAAAAATAATCATATACCTTATGAGGGATGTATCATATAAACCGTCTCCCATAGAATCGAGCATCATACATATACAAAATAAGGTACATCGGCCATGAATACAACAAACCATTAAACCATGGAGCACTTAAGTTGTACCACCACCCGTCAGACCTCGCTGCCCCATGATAGCCAATGGTTGTACCACCTCAGCTCGAACTATCTTCAGCTTAGGTCCCCAGGCCAGCCCGAGATCCTATCGTGGCCTCTGTCTAGGATGAGATCTATATCCTCCCTGCACTTCCTATTATATATGACGAGAAATCACCACCCTCTACATAACATATTAGAGTCATGGCCTACATGTGGCTGGAAGCTTTAAAGTGAGGGATAGCTCCTGATCAGTGAGGTCACCAATATCCCTCTCACCAATCCTTGTTCTTGAAATGATCAACCTCCTCTCCACCTTAGCTAAGGAAACAATAGTTGTATCTCCCCCAGGAAAGCCACCAATTGCTCCCTGGCCTAGCAGGAGCACCAAAATCAGTAGCAACAATCGTGATCACCCCCGCTTCTCTCGCTTCTCTCTCCTCTTGATGACGACATTGATGCACCCTTGTAGGTGGGGGTACTGGTCCCACATTTTCATTAGTAGCAACAAAGTGAAGATTCAATACAAGTATATATCAAAATATGTACATAACATCAAATCAAGGTACAAAAGTAGATATCATAATAACAATACTTAGTGCATACTTGTCTCATCCCAACCATTTGGAGGATTAGGTAGCTTTGAGTCACCAGTGTAGTCCATACCCCACTCGGGATACCACTCTATCGGTCTGATTCACTGAAGCCACACCTCCATAAAGCATGGAGTATAGTATGCACCCACCTCACCCCCAGCTAATTGGGGCATCACATCACTCCCCCAATACATCATCTGTGGATTCTGAGGCCCTTAATCTGGTACCATAACCACCAGTCATAATGAAGGAAACCTCTCTAGGAATAGAGTTTCTAGGACAATCCCATGATGAAATGTCCTTTATCTCCTCTAATGCAGCATTGCCAACCCATTTATAATACTCTCTCAGATCATCATCCCCCATGATACCCGCTCACTGGCCTATACACAATCTACCAAGAGTAACTACCCACTTGAAATCCTATGAGGCGAAGCCGACCCAAGGACTCTCAACACTGTTGTTTCCATGGACCACACACTCATACTCCTAATACTGGTAATATGAATTTTCCCATGGTCGTAAGCATCATATGCTCCCCAGATTACTAGTCGATCAACCCCTGAATTGACCACACCACACTCATCCGTGGGATAATAGACTCCCTCATCCCACGAGGGCTCAAACCAGTCAAAAATCACATGTCATGGGTGATGACCTCCAGATCCTGGCTTCCCACATGAAATACATATTGATTAGGATATGTTGGGCCTAGAGATCGTAAGGAATAATTCATGCAGAATTCTACTTAAGTATGGAGAAGAGCTAAAGAATAAGAAGAAGGAATTATGACTAAGGAAACAACATAAAGGAAATAAGAGAAAGGTTGCTACAACAAAGGATGTGAAAGAGAGGAATAAGAGGAGGAGGAGGAACCGTAGGAGGAAACTGTTCCAGATAAGGAATCCATGACAGAAGGATGGAGTGCAGCATGGGAAGATACGACAAAATATCAGCAACATAAGGCATGCAAATAGCACAACAACTGGAAAACGAAAGTAAGACATAATGTTGAGAAAGTGATAGGCCTTAATGATTGTGGATATGAGCTCAGTTGGACCCGATGGAAACCACGCACATGAAATCATATCTGTAAGTGAATCTATTAGTGCCTCTTGATTAGGTGTTACTTTAATAAGAAATACAACGTGTTGGTTGGATATAGAAAGTTGGCTAAGAAAGCGACAAAAATGAGTTTGTAATGAGTCTGTATGGAGTCTGTAACGAGTCTGTATTGAGTATGTATGGAGTTTTTATTGGGTCAGTATTGATTTTGTATCAAGTATGTATGGAATATATATCAAGTCTATAATAAGGCTATGAAAGAAGGAACCCAAGTTTTATGGGGGTTTAACATTCTCCCTATGGTCAGTTTTTATAGTAGCTCTAAATTGTTAGACTCTCGTCGACTGAAAAGCAAGAGCTCCTGGTTGGTGGCTCTGGATTTCTAAGTGAATCAGAGTAAAGAATCTGCAGTTGAGTGTCTAGAAGAGTAGGAAAGGTCGATTCGATATAGGTTGTGTGCGGATCACTAGTAGAGTAAAGTAGGAAGAGAACAGAGAGAAGAGGAGAGAGCATGAAAGGGAGGAAGAGTATGTGAAGGTAGAGAAGAATATCTTAAGAAGATTCTGCAACTTAGTGCATAGAAAAAAGGTGCATCTATTTCCTCATGCCAGATGAAGAGAACGTTTTGGTTTTTACCCGGATGGATTTCCACGTTACATTCTGTGTATATGTGTGAATGTGTCCAAGATATATGTGTAAATTTTGTATCGAATGAATGACTGTAGATTTGTTTACCAATGAATATATGTATGATGGTCACATTGTATTAATTGAATATGATTATGCTGCATGTCTGGTATTTGTTTAATGAGTTGCATAGAGAATATGGGGCACAACCTAGATGTTGAATCACAGTGAACAAAATTAATTTACCCATGGACTTTGTTGAGAGTCTTGGTACAGAGCCAAGGTACTAAACATCCTCCCAGCCAACTGCAGAAACATGGTTCTGGAAGTTTCCCATCCAAGAGAGATATCTCGGGTGAGACGACATCTGTGTCGCAGGTGCTGCCAACCAAGATATTCTCTATTGAGCTGATATCTTGGGATTATTTGTGCTGAGTAGAAGGGACTGAACCTGGGTCGAGATCCCTCGAGAAGGGATGAAAATCCAACAAATGGTTCCATTGTTAGGACCTAAATTGTTGTGGTGAAGGATATGTTGTGGCAACCAACAAAACCAAAGATCCAAGATTGGGTGGAATCCAAAGAGTTAGAATTCGCACAAAAAGGAAGCGAAGGATATCGGTGGAACCCAACAGAGTGGTTGGGTCGATACATATACATAGACATTCATGAGATTTTATTTCCTGATTTTCCCATTGTGTTGCATGAATGGTTATCTAAGTTAGCGACCCAACAAAGAAATTTTCAAGGCAGAGAACCGAGGGAGTGGACTCCTTATTTAATTGAACGACTGTAATAAGTAAGAAACCCTATGTCGAGGGCTGTATATTTTTGGATAGACGGTATCCTAGAGGGGTATATTAATGAGTTTTCTATTGCACAATCACCTTATACAATGAGGCAGAGGGAATTTTTTTTCAAGGACCACATAGTAGATATTTGTCATCTTTAAAGACATGGATAAAAATGCTTGTATGTGAGAAGGTATTCTGCAAATGTAACAAGACTATATATAAATAGAGTGGCTATGTCTCAGCAGAACCCTAAAGTGATATGTTCCTAGGATATAGTGGAACTAAACTAGAGGAGGGAGTTTTAAGAAGCGGAAGAAAATTCAAATCCCGTAAGCAAAGAAAAACTATGTTAGGAAGAGGGAGTTGCAACACGAATAGAGAAGAAGAAGGCTACAAGCTTGCGTCATACTTGGATGAAGGGTATTGTGATGAAGAAGAGGAATAGCAGCCGATCTCTAAAGGAGATGACGATTCATAATAATCGACTGAAGCCCCATAATGAAAACGTGGTTACAACTCACCTACAACACCACATACTTCGCGAGAGATAAGATTGAGAGACTTATCTCCAAGTACTTCTATAAATATAAGTATTACTAACACTTTAAATAGTGGAAAAGGAAGTCCGACTAGCCAAAATTTTGTTTAGACTATACCAAAAACAAATACAATGGCTGGAGATAACATTAAGGTACCACTGTTCAATGGAAATGGGTTGGAAGACCCAGAACAACATTGGTTCCTTTGTGAAGTTGTGTGAACTGTGCGATAGATCCAAGATGAGAATATCAAGAAAGCATGGATGATCACAACTCTACAAGGTTGTGTGCTCGACTGATACATGACAATTTCCATCGTACCAGTAGGAGTTTTCCCGAAAACACTCAATGAGATTCGAGTGGGTATGATAGATGAGTTCTGAAATCCAAAATATGAATTGCAGTGCATCACTAAAATAAATGAAATTAAGCAGCTACCAACAAAATATGTCTGGGAATTTGACCAGAGATTTAAGACATTGATGTCCAAAGTGAGCTTCCAAATGTCAGTTGTACAACACAAGGAATGGTTTATTGCTTCCTTGTTACCACATATCTGAACCGTGTTGATGCAACAAAATATTTTGTCATAGATAGAGGCTTTGGAAATAGCAATGAAATTAGAGTCCTCACCGGTTGGATACACTGGCTCAGGAATGATGCAAATTCAGTCGCAGTTGGCCAACCTTATGGTTCAGCTCTAGGAAATTAAGAGAGGGAAGGAATTTCAGGAAGAAATGTGGTGTACAAGATGCAAAACAAATGGACACCATAAAGACAATTTCTTGACACTCATGAAATACCTCGCAGTAGGAGTGTTGAATCAATTAAACACCTAGGGGATTCCTTGGTGTAGCATATGCTAGACTAGAGAGACACATGTCCGAAGAATGTCTATACTTACAGAAGATTGTAAGAATACCATCTAGTCTGTATTATAAATTTTGTAGATCAATAGGTCATGATGAAAAGGATTGTAGAGCATTTTAGCTACTGCAACAAAAAACTATGCATACCTACTTAATGAAAAATGATGAGTAGATGCAAGCTGAGCGAGCGTAGCCTTAGTATCATCCTGCTCAATATCAACTACCACAATACCCTCAACCGCAATATCAGTAGAATCAGTATCGTCAACAACAATGTTACCCTCCACAAACGGGGAAGGGTGGAAACTTTAGAGGTTGAGGACAACAACAAGGAGGAGGATTTGGTTGAGGAAGAGGCCAATTCATATGTTATAATTGCGGGTATCCATGACATTTTTCTTGATATTTTCAAATTCTTGCGAGAACTTGTACATATTGTAAAGCATTTGATCACACTATTGAACAGTTTCCACAACTAATTGTGAAATGGCAGGATAGAACTGTTGTAAATCCAAACCCAATGCATAAAAAAAATCCAAACCCCAATCAAAACATTCAGATGATCTCTGCCCAAACCAGAGAACCTCACATTGTTGTAGTGAGGAGAGGAGGCATTGCGACAGGGGAAGACCATAATACACATCAAGGAAAACTGCAGGTGAGATGCGCACCACAAAAGAAAGCTCCACTAGATGTCCAAAAAGAGAAAGAAATATTCTTGGAGGTGAGACCAGAATTTTTTGATGCTATTCAACCATCGACATCTACACAAGTCAAGACCATGCTTGAACGATTTGAACAACTATTCAGGAAGCCACCAATGAAAAAGGTTAGTAGGGTTATAGGATTTTTCAAAAAAAATTTAGCGCTAATCAATGATAAATATGTTGTTGTGGAATTGACAACACTAATAAAAGAAACCACGGATGACCTGTGACCTGAAAAAAGAGTTAATCATATCGGGAAGACACCGAAATTAGGCCAAGAACTGTGAATGACTGCGCAGATAGGAGACCATGATATGGATTATATCATATTATATTTGGGATCAGATGTTAACATGTTGACAAGACAAACATGGGATAGCATGAATAAGTCGTGACCAGATTGATCTCCCATTCAACTAAGGCTTGCAAAATAGTTGAAAGTGTTACCAATTGGTAGGCCAACTCAAGTACCTATAGAAGTCGAAGGCTTAAGAACATATGCCGACTTCGAAGTTATTGACATTTTCGATGACACAAATCCATATCCTACACTATTGGGAATTGATTGGGAAATATACAAATAAACCATTATAAACTTCAAGAAAAGGATCTTATCATTTGAATATTCTGAAATAATGGTGGTTGCAACAGTTGACTCGCTCGAACGATAGAGATATGTTGAACTCGTACATAGTGAAGGTTAAGGAAAATTACCTAGATCAGTTGTATAAATTCATGTCTTCAAAAGAAGATTATACTAATCCAATAGTTGATGGGAAACTAAGTTTGCGGAGTGTAAGCTCGTGCACATACGAATCAGGCGATGCCCTGGAAAATTGGTATAATAGGTTACATGAAGTCTCCTTGAGAAGATGTGAAAGAATCACAAGATTTTTCCGAAGGGTAGGAGCTGAAGAAAGAGCACGACCTACATATGAAGGATTACCTAACCTTGCATATTTTCTGGTAGAATTTGAATAAAAAGTGATAGAATCTCAGCATTTGTCTGCCCTTGACTATGTGTTGAAAGCTATGCCCGCTAAATGGGGGGGGGGGTACACACAAACATTCTATATCCGAATGGCCACAGTGTAGAAGATTAATGAAGATCAGATTTGGATAATAGATCAGTTACCCTGATCAAAATTATATAGGACTAACATATCCTGTGGAACATATTGAGCAGTGTTGCAAGAACTGGAAAGAATATCCTCGATAAGAGTGGGCACATTGATTCATCCACACTCTGGAAATGATGTCAAGAAATTGGTACACATCATTGTATTTGTGAAGAGAAACTATCAAATGGGAAAGCTTAGTTGTAATATTCATCGAGACATTTTAGTTCACAAGTGAATATCCTATAGTCGATGCTGCGCTACAAATAATAAAGGAAAAGATGAAGAAATCCTAGTTGCAACCACAAATTTCCATCAGTGCACCATGAAAGTACACAATTGGATGGGGTGATAAAATATTATAGGAGAATTGGATGATGATGACCCACTTGAGATAAATATACCTAAGCCAGAAGGTATGCATACAACAGAAGGCTAGTAACTGATAATGCACCAGCTTTCAAGGCTGGGGCATTAGTTAAAATGTGTGAATCAATGGGCATTCAACTGGTGCACTCCACATCCTATTATCCCCAAGGCAATGGCCTAGCTAAGTCATCCAACAAAAGCTTAGTCAGAATCATCAGGAAACTGCTAGAGACAAATCAGAAAAGCTGGGATTCAAAGATTAAGTTTGCTTTATGGGTTGATAGGGTAACAGAAAAAAGATCCATAGGGACTTCTCCATTCAAGCTAGTTTATGGAACTGAGGCCATTTTTCCTATCCAGCTCATCCTTCCAGTGGCAAAGTTCTTTCAGGAAGAGGAAGATGAACCAAATGATATGGTGAGAAGGATGATGGATTTGGTGGAGTTACAGCAAATAAGGGATCAAGTTGTAGGAAAATTAGAAGCCCATCAACAGAGGATAAAGGGCATGTTTGACAAAAGAGAAAAAGTAGACAACTTCTAGGTGGGACATTGGGTCCTCAAGTGGGATGCTGTCAGACAGGACAAGGGAAAACATGGAAAAATAGACTCTTTGTGGATTGGCCCTTTTGTGATAGCCCAGGTACATAAGAATAACACCTTCAAATTGTAGAATCTGGAAGGTGAAGAGGTATTTGATGGCCCAGTGAATGGGCGGTTCTTGAAACTCTATTTTATTTGAGGCTCTGAGGCCTTATTATTGTAAATTAGTAGATAGTAGGTTGTTTTTCTTTCAGAATAAACTCCATGCCCAATGGAACAGTAAATGATAGTGTTAAGTTACTTAGTTGCTTTTAGGGAAAGGCATTTTTGGTCTGGTGTTCTTGAGACTGCATTGGGAGGTTCCCATCCCCAAGTAGGATCCAGATGTTATCTCCCAAAATAATTTATTTTGATAGTATGAAGAATTTAACTCATGCAATGAAGGATATGAATATCACTGATAGTTTGAAATCCTCTGTTTTTTATTTGGATGAAAATTTCATAAGTTGTAGCTTATGGTGGCTTAGGCGAGGACTATCATAGCTCATTAGCCACCAAAAAGCTATGTTTTAGCAGCTAAACAGTTGAACGCATGACAAAGGAAAACCACCGAAAGTGGTCTGAGCAAGAAGATTCAAAGTAACACCTTTGGTGGCTTGGGCAAGACTACAGAAACTCATTAGCCATTGAAAAGGGGTGCTTTCGACAAACTAGAAAGAGAGATAAAAGGGGTTTAAACCACTGAAAGTGAGTGGCAAGCAGTACCAGGAAAGGTACATTCGGTGGTTTAGGCGAGGCTCAGAACATCTCATTAGCCACTAAATTTTGCCGAATCGTGGCCTTTACCTCTTTTTTGTTTTATTGCAAAATCTTTTGACTGCCATCGAAACATTATTTTACAACAGTTGGAGGTTTAGTCCTCTACGATGCTGACACTTCGGAGGGCTTTTCCTTTATGTTGTTGACACTACAAAGAGTCTTGTGGTTTGAAGTTCTGACACATTAGTGGTTTGAGGTTTCGATGTTTTAGTGGTTAGTCTTCCCGACCTTCGATGCTTAACCATTGCGATGTTAGTGGTTTGAATCACCGACACTACGACATTGTTCAAGTTTAAAGTTTCGATCCTTAGTGTTTAGAGCTTCCAATCGCCGATGGGTTTTTAGTTGTTTGTTCATAATTTAAAAAGGGTTTTTTTTTCAAAGTCACTATCTGTTGAAAGTATAAATTCACCACAGCGACGGGGTAGGGGTTCTGGCGGCTTAGGCAAGAAATATAACATTTAATTAGCCGACAAAAGGCCGCTTTTCGGTGACTATTTGACAAAATTAGCGGAGGATCTTAAACCACCGAAAATGCCAAAATAGGGAAACGATTGGGAACTATCACATCCAACCCTGTCAGCAAGACAAAATATAATTTTAGAGCATGATTACCCACCGAAAAGATCTGGAGCCATTTGACTGCATGTAAAATGAGTGAAAAGGGTCGTTATGCAAGTATCCAAAACTGATCTGACCACCAACCTTCAGTTTCCCTCCACCTGTCCCAAGGGTCATTAAATAACCATCGAATGCTATGGCTGAGGTAGGGTATGGTTATCTGGGAAAAGATATCTCAAGGATCAAGCTGTTGTCATCATTTGGGTGACCTCAGCTTCCATAAATGACAGAAAATCCTCATAATCGGTGCCATGGGACTCCCTCGTATTTCATGTTCGAAATTGGCATTTTTTCACCAAAAAACTGACTCTGAGAGAGAAGCCTACTAAAGCACATTGTATAAAAGGTCTGGAAAACTGTTTTTTGTAGGTACCCAGGAGATACACCCATTAAGATGAAGAAAAGTTGACCAGCTCTCAGACAAGAGCTAGGTGATGTCAGTTACTTAGAGGCCCATCTAGAGGTTTGCAGACTGTTTCAAGAGGTAGGCTGCTAAAAACACTGTGAAAAAATATAGGGTTTTCATCGGCAGGTGGCTAAAGATTTTTCCTTATTGTTTGATGGTTCGAAAGTAGTCATAGGAAGGGAGGAATTTCTCATAAATGAATCACTAATCTCAAAGGTGACTGAACTCCCTTACACGGGAGAGAAGTGGTTCAATACCACCATACCCAAATATGTGGAATTCAGATCATATCTCAAGCTAGAGCATATGGGAATAACATGGAAGAAGGCCGTACCATCATCATGGTTGGAAAAGAATTGGTAGCAGCTGCTAAAATCCATTGTGGTCTATTTGACCTATGAAGGGAGATACAATAGAGCAATGATCTATCATTTCAAATTCATGAATCACTTCACAGGTAAGAACCCTCTTAATCTGCCCTTTTATTTTCACGGGAGTCTATGGAAGATGGCACATCTAGTGAAACCTCAGTGATCCAAGATTGCTGGCAGGCTCTACCACCATGGTCTTATCTAGCTATTGGTCTAGGTTTTATTGAAGAAAAGAAACATTGCTTGGCCCTATTTTCTATCCTAGAATGGCTTTGAGATAGGCCTTCAGCCAGAGGAGAAAGGGAAGTCTCATGTCAAGAAATCCAGCACTACGAGGAGTGGGAGAAGAAGGAGGAGGGCCATTTCCCCAGCTGCAGCAACTGAACAACCTCCCTCCTCCTCCAAAACCAAGAAGGCAAAAAGGAATTTGGATTTCAGTGAGAAAGGTCAGGGGGCAAAAGCACACCAGGAGAATGTCTTAAACCTACCTTATTTAGATTCTGAGGAAGAATAAGGAGAGGATGCAACCCTAGCTCTGCAAATTATTCCATTTACTAAAGAATTTCTATCCCCCACACCACATGAACAAGAAGAACTAGCTGAAAGGGTTTCCTCCAGCAAACCTAGAAGTCAAAAGACCAATCAGCTACTAAGGCAGGTTTATGAAATGGAGGTCTTAGAAAGAGAACTGAAGAGAAACAATGAAACATTGACTAGGAGAAACAAGCTATTGCACAAGTCCTAGTTGAAGTAGAGAGAGAGATACATTTTCTTGAAAAGGATGAACACCAAGTACCCGAAGGACAATACCAAGTTACTCAAGATGGTGAGGCTCCAAAGGCTACAGTTGAAAGAAGCAAAAGCAAACCCTAGCAGCCACCTTGCCCTATCAACCCTAGTTGAAGCAGCCATCAATCTCCAGCCTCCTGAAATGAGCCAGGGCCCAACAAACACTCCAAACATGAAGCCCTCAGAAGAAGAAGGCTAAGCAAATAGGCCTGGAAAGGCATTTTGGAGCAAATCCTAATAAATTTTGTGAAACAGGGCTTTTGGTGGTTAAGCGGGTGCTGGAGCAGTTTGTTAGCCACTGAAAGTTCCTCTTTTTGGCAGTTAAAAGTTTCGATAGACTGGCCGCTTAACCATAGAAAGTGGACAAAGGTTTAAAAGTGAGTTTTTGACAGACAGAACCAGATTTTGGCAATTGCAGCTGACTCAGGGATGTAAGTTAAAGCTAAAAGGTACTGACAGAAGTATCAAAAAGAGTCTGTTTAGATCTATTAGGACAAAACAATGCCATAAAGTCATCAACCCTAATTGTCAAGGAGAAATCAGTGGGTTAACTGACAATGGACCAGCAACAGTGATCATCGGCAACTACTTCAGTTATTTAATGTTTAGTCAGTGAACTAAATCTTCATCATAGTCAAACAAATAGTTAGGTAGGGTTTGAAACCCTAATTTGGAAAAAATGTCACTTTTGAGTATTTTTGTAAAAACATATCGAAGTTTTAGAATCTATACTTTTTGAAAAAAGGCTACAAAGCCTAAGATAGATTTTTTAATAAAGGTTCAACTTTAGGGATTTATAAGCCTATATTGCTTTCAGCTTCTCATTTTACTCTTCATGAAGATAAGCTCTTTTTTTATGATATGTTCAGCCATCATCTCTTTCTTTACTGTACTTATGCATGAATGTGTATTCAGGTGATTTTTAGATTGATTAATAGTTGATAGCTGTCATCCTATTGGTTTGTTAGTGCAATTTGATTTATAAGTGCCAAACTTATCATGATTTATCCATTTATATGCATATGTTTTGTATGTAAGTCTGCCAGCATGACGAGTTCTTCTCCCCTACACCTTATTGTCAACTTCTGAGCAATTGGAACTAAAAGCCTTGTAAATGAGTGAGTTTTATGCATGTCTTGAGAGTGGAAAGGTTATATAGGTCAACTGACTTGATCCATATCAAAAAACCCTAAAAACATTGTAAGTTACCAGGCATCCTTGAGCTACAACCTAGAGGAGTTTCCTGGAGTGATAACATGTACCATCTGACTTTGTGACAATAAATACCATCTAAAGTGACAGATAATTGGTGGAATAACACAAAAATATTTGATTAATGAGCATGCAATACGCCCATGATCCTGAAAGGACAGATTCCTTTCCAATTAATTGCTTGCGCGTGCGAAGAACGATTAGGGAAAGATAAGGTATTTTATCAGACTTCTCCATGAAGACTCCTTTCATCCTGTATGCAAAAATAATAATGCTACTATTTCCTAAAACCCTGAGCATTGAACTAGTGTGGTTTTATTATGGCCATCTCCATTTCCAGCACAAACACAGTTGAGTCTAATCCTGTATCACCCACCCCGATTATGGAAGACACTACTGGTTACATCCCACCATAGATGGCACCAACTGATGCACAGACTAATCCAAGAGTAGAGACGAACGCTGGTAAACTATAAAGAAAATAAAGACCAAGTCTGTCTGGGACCAAATGGAGAAAACACACAAGAAATAGAAAAAGTAAGGAAAAAGCATCAACACCTCCAACACCAGCCCCACCAGTACAAGAGGATTTTGAGACAAGAAATTTGATGCCACCTTACGTCCCATCAATACATAGGGATGCACCGAGAGTTACAATTCCAAAAAGGGTAGGGGCCCCACTGTTAGTGCCACTGATACCCAAAAGAGTGAAGGTGCTGAAAGAGATTTTCCCAATGTAAGGAAGTTATCTTATGCAGATCATGATACAAAAACCCAACTAGACCTAGACCGTCAAAACTACATGGAAATTTTTTAGGACACACTCGAGGCACCTAAATGATTTGTTACAAAGGAATAGGTCAGGATATTGGAGTAGTCTGGCATATTATCACTGCTATTTATGCCACATTTTTGCAAAAGTACACCGATAAACACTTGTGTTAAGTAGTTACTCATATTTTTCCATGGAGGGGTTATATGGTTAGGAAATCCTATACCCATTGATATTCAACTAATTGCAACCATCCTAAGGCTACCATCCCTAAGAATGGACTCAACAGTATTTCTCAAAAAGGATCAAGAGGAAGAAATAACTATGCAAATGAAGAAAAAAAATGACATAGTAAGAAGTAAAAGGGGATTTCTAATTAAGCCCTTTAATAACATAATTGTTTTATTTGCTGCAAAAGTGTTGGAATCCAAGTTACTCTACAAAATGCACCCAGACTAGTGTATTGTAGGAGCGATTTTTCTTGCGTAACTTTGTGCAGCAAGAGTTCAAATCAATTGGTGTCAATTATTGTTGAATGAGCTTGTATAAGATGCAATTGATGCATAGGAAAAGGGAAGTCCATTTCACTACTCATGGATGTTAATATTAATATCATTTATATCATGTTCTGACCCACAATATTACCAAGGGGTGGACCTTCTAGTCAACTGCAGGGGAGCAAGATATCAGAATATTTGGTTTGAAAAGTACCTAAAAGATTGGCAAAAACAAAATAATATTGAATTCTTTATGCATGGAGAGGCTATAAGACACCAAGTACTAACTGACGCCATTATTCAGTGATTTTGTTTGATTGTTATATTTGAGATCGGCGTGCACCATATTAACTTACAACCATGCAAACAACAATAGCGTCAAAATTTACCAACTAAATTCATAATGACTGAGGAAGAAGTTGAATAAATTGTTAATGATTGGCCAAAGGAATGGCGTGTTCTAGTCCCAGAGGATTAGAGTTGACAATAAGAAGAACAATCACAAGAACATAACTCAAATAATGCACAGGAAGAAGAAGATCCACTAGAGGAGTTGGACTCCGCAGAGAGTCATCCCCCCTCAAAATCAATAGACCAAGAAATAGAAAATGAAGAGGGGAAACCTCAGAAAGAACAAGTACAATTGAGAAGAAGGAAAAATAAGATGAAGGCTGATAGAACTACAGATACCATTAGCTTGGATAGTTACGATGTGAAAATGATAATCGGGGAAATAACTGAAGTAGCGCATACCAACTTCAAGACCATAGAAGAACGACAAGAATAAACTTCAGGTACAATTACTAATTTGCTTAAAGTTTTGTGTAAGGCGGTTTAATATGTTAAAATTGTTGTTCATTGTCGAATCCCAACAATGGAGTCACAAGAGCCATCAAAAACGTCAAGAATGGAACAAAATGCAATACATGTTCTCTTCCCACCAATAAAGGTGGAAGTGTCTGGAGGAGTTGTTGATCTGGGAACTCTGGATTTTAATGATGTTTACAGGGATATTGGCCAGATCACCATAGATTTCTCATCCATGAACATAATTGAGATATATGCATTACAGAGTGCTATAAATGCATAAATAAAACTGCAAGAGCATACCTTGGCCATGCAAGTGAAGGATGCAATTAAAGATATCAAGAAAATGAAACTAAAAGTATAGGAAGCTGAACATAAGACAAAGGAATGGGAAGGAAACTATTAGAATATCATCCAAGAAGTAGACTTTCCTGTAAGAACTTTGCAGGAGAAGGAATCATAGAGGAAATGGCACTAGATGCCAAAGTAGCTCAATTAGTTGACATAGTTGTTGGCCTTAGGAAGAAAGTTATTAATATTGAAGAATAGATTAGACCAAGAAGACCTCTAGAAGTGCTGGAGAAAATAAGAGATGCAACAACCGAAGGTGCAAAGGGAATAGAAGAAGCATAAGAACTATGTGCTAAGGCTATCGACCAAGTCTCTCAGACTTGGGAAGCACTAATGGATGATAAGAAATCATAGAAGATTGCAAATGAGATGATTGTGTTTGAAGCAAACATCACACACACAAAGAATGATATGAAGCAACTTCCCTTAACACAGAAAAGGGAGATGAGAAAATTGCAGTAGCAAATGAATGTGTTGCACACACAACAACAACACCTTGAGCATAAAGTAGAAGAGTTACAGATCGAAGCAAAAAAGGTTATAGGCATCATTCAACATGTACATCAGAAGGTGCATGACATTGCATCCTAAATGGAGAAAGTCATGCTGAAACATGTCAGTTCTGTCTTGGTGGAACAAATGTGGAAGACAAAATGAAGAAGTGCACACAAAAGCAGAGAGAGTGGTGAAAATAGTGGAATATTTTCAGAACAAATTCAACATAAGTAAACATGGAGGAATAGATTTGTGTGGCTCGGGATGAGCAACATGTGAGTGTTGGGGCCCTATTGGGCCTAGGGACAATAAGGAAAAATTCATGCGTAATTCTTCTCAAGTATGGAGAAGAGTTAAAGAAGAAGAAGAATGAACTATGACTAAGGAAGAAGCATAAAGGCAGGAAGAGAAAGGACGCTGTGATAGAGGAAGTGAAAGAGAGGAAGAAGAGGAGGAGGAAGCACCAGAAGACCAAACTGCTCCATATAAGGAAGCTGCAACAAAAAGATGGAGTGCAACACAAGAACGTATGGTAGAATATCAGCAAAAAAAGGCATGCAATTATCACAACAGCTAGAAAATGATAGTAAAACATCATGCTGAGAAAGTGACATGCCATAACGATCATGGGTACAAGCTTAGCTGGAGCTAGAGTAAACCACACATGTGAAAGCATCTCTGTAAGTTAGGCCATTAGTGCCTCCTGATTAGGTGGTACTAGAATGAAAAAAGACATCTTGTTGGTTGGATATAGAAATTCGATTAAGAAATCGATAGAAAACGAGTCTGTAATGAGTCTGTATCAAGTTTGTAATGAGTCTGTATCGAGTTTGTATGGAGTCTGTATTGAGTCGGTATTGAGTATGTATCAAGTATGTATGGAATATGTTTCGAGTCTGTAATAGGGCTATAAAAGAAGGAACCCAAGTTGTATGCGGGTTAGAAATTATCCCTATGGTTAGCTTTTACAGTAGCTCTGAATTGCTAGACTCTCGTCGGCTGAAAAGCACGAGCTCGAAATTGGTGGCTCTAGATTGTTGAGTGCATCAAAGTAAAGGGTCTACAGTTAAGTACATAGAAGAGTAGGAAAGGTCGATTAGATCCATGTTGTGTGTGGATCACTAGTAGAGTAAAGTAGGAAGAGAAGAGAGAGAAGAGAAGAGAGCATGAGAGGGAGGAAGAGCCTATGAAGGTACAGAAGAAGATCTTAAGCAGAGTCTATAGTTTACTATGCATATGAAATGTGCATCTATTTCCTTATGCTAGATGAAGAGAACCTTATGGTTTTTTCCCAGATGGGTTTCCACGTTACATTTTTGTATATGTGTGAATGTTAAATGTGTCCAAGATATATGTGTAAATGTTGTATCGAATGAATGACTTCAGGTTTTCTTACCAATGAATAGATGTATGATGGTCACATTGTATTAATTGAATATGATTATGTTGCATGTCTTCTATTTATTTAATGAGTTGCATAAAGAAGTTGCGGTGGATCCTAGCTATTGAAGCATAGTGAACACAAGTAATCCAGCCCCAAACCTCGTTGAGAGCCTTGGTGCAGAGACAAGGTACTAAAAATCCTCCCACCCAACTACGGAAACATGGTTCTGGTAGTTACCCATCCATGAGAGATGTATTAGGTGGAATGGCATCTGCGTCATAGGTGTTGTCAACTGAGCTTTGCTATGTCTGGTCAATATCTTGGTCTTCTTTGTGTTGAGAAGAAGGGACTAAACCTGGGTTGGTATCCCTCAATAAGGGATGAAAATCCAACAACATCCCAAATCTACACTATCTTCTGTAGGAGACAGTCTATTGAGCATATGAACAGACTCCTGAAAAAATTTAGGAACCCCACATAGGTTAACTCCTAGGTAACCTCTATTTCCCTCTAGATCGCATCCACTAGGTCCAAGTAGATACACTCCCTCCACTCACATCTATATCCATCTGCACAAATCGCATAGATGAACAAAATTTGTTACTTCAACAGCGCACTCCTTCAACGTCGTAGCACGAAAAAATTGAGCACAAATCACGCTAAGTGTTTCTGTAACTTATATTCCCACGCATAACCATCACGTGGCCCAAAGTCTCTTCTTCCATTCACAAGCTTGACTGTCCCAAAAATAGTCTCACTGGACTAGCACGAGATTCACCCAGAATCATGACTGGTTGTCAGCGCGAAAGATCTTTAAAATATCAGTCCTTGAGCAGATATATCCTAGAATCGCGTGCTACTCTAGTGTGATATTCATCCACTATCTAACACTACAACACGCTAAGAACTCAGAAACTTTTGCGAGTGGTTTTTTATGACAAAACCATTCATAAGAGTCCCTATACCTACTCTAATCCTAAATCCCCTGGGACAACATCAAACATGATAAATTTTAGACATACCTGGCTCTTGCTACTCAATGAACCAGTCACCTGTGCTCTCAAAATATGCAAAAAGGATCACGAGGATTCACTAGGAGAATAGTACAAATGATATTCAAAAAAATGGGCCCCGTCCCATTTTTCAATCACTTTCACCCAAACTTCAGAGCCTTTCCACGACCAAACTGTGTATCAATTTGACAAACCATTTTCACTACCACGATCAACACTTTGAGCTCTTAACAATGAGAAACCTAGTTCCCACAAATGTACCTTCACTCCTTATAGAATTTTCAAGAAATCATCACTCAAGTGCACCATTCTTTGATGATGCATTATCATCTCTACAGTACCCTTTGAATCTCATACATCAGGGGGAATCTATTATCACAAAAAAGTCACATACCTATGAAAACTTCGTGATTCACATGATAAAGTATCATCAGCATACAACATGCACTCAGTATAAGACACCTTCACAAGGTCCAAAGCACATATTTATCCCACAATGGCCCCATTATAGTCAACATCAACAACATCGCAGGTTTAATTGTGTCTAGTTATGCTACAACATGCGACTCCATAACAAAACCTACACTGCAGTGCAAAAAATACCTCAAGATCCATGCTACTGACATAAACGGCAGTATATCAACCAACAATGGTACATTGAAGTCACATTAAATATCCACTTACCCCTTTGAATTCGAATTTGTCCTCTCACACACTTGGTTTCCTTAAATGGATTCTTGGTGTACTTGGGAGCTTAAACCATGAATCAATGGGTTCACACTATGATCTTGTTATTTCTTGGTTACCTCTTGTCCTATAAAAGAAATCCATGGGCATGCTATTTGTAAGAATATTCAAGAGCAAGGTTATGTTTCTAGAATTGTGATTGACCTTCCCCTTAGCTCACCTTTTCCCTCTTTCCAAGCATCTCCAAATATTTCTTGTCTCATTCCCTCAAGGGAAAGTGATATTCTCATAGATATTTGTTCATTAACCACACCTCAAGCATTTTTTTGGACAAGATAGGCCTCCCTTAGGAAGAGTGTTTTCCTCCATTTAGATTTCACCTCTCCAAGGTGTTGTATTAGCTTAACCATTGGGAAATATACAAGTGGTTTGGATCACATTGGTGGTTAGAGTTTGCATATTCTCCCCCTTTACTATTTAGTTTAAATTTGGTTATTATTTTGTTTGTTTTGCTTTGTTTCCTCTAAAAATATATTGCAGGATCACTTGAGGTCACCCAACCAACCCAACAAGGGGCTCAATACTAAGGCCTTTATGTAACCTACAAGGCCTATCCCCATCCCAAAGTGGGAAGCATTCTTGTGCATTATTTCCTACAACATACACACACATTGTAAATTTTGGTTTAAATGCTTTAGTTCGTCCCTAATCCCTATTTGTCAATTTGTTCATTTTCTTGTATAGTTGATACTATACACAATAATTTTTTTGATGCACTAGTAGGAGGATTCCAATCTCCTTTACATAGTGGTCTTGCTTTTTCTACAATCTATACTAAATAGCATGTGTCTTTATATGATGCATAAATCTATGATCCTCTTAAAGCATATGCATATCTTGCTAGTTTTTATATGTATGTAAATGCTCAAATCATTCAGTTAAAATGTATGATATTCATTAGATTTGGTATATATACTTTGCCTCTACTCACACAAGAAACCAAATATATCTCTCATTTGCATAGTCTAGTTCAAATAGATATCTCAAAGAACACTCGACCCATTATATTTTATTGGACTGAAATTTCCATGGAAATTTGATAATAATTATAAAAATGAAAAAGATAATTTTTTGAAGGGAGTATCTTAGCCAAAACCAAATAAACCTATACCCTTACTGATCTCACATAGATCTATATCTTTATGATTACCAGAAATCCATTCTACCTCCTTAGTAAATATATTTGTTTGAAATATTGAACCATTGATCTGCAAGCAATGAGAGCAATTGAAAGGTAGAATTGTGCA
>LPNX010245296.1:137702-166160 GCA_001517045.1 Pseudotsuga menziesii
TCTATGCATCATCATTCTGGGAATGTGCATGTGAACCTTTCCATCTTCTTCTGATCTATTGAATGTTTATTTTGTCTCTTCTTTCTAGAGGAGGAATGGAATGATCCATTTTGTTCTTCAATGGGCCAAATTGTGTATCATTCGCTATCATCAAGTAGCATAATCCTATAAGTTTGTTGCACCACTCTGTAGGTAGCGAATTTGTGTGAGAGAGTGCAACATAATCATTCTGATAATGGTACCTCATTTTTCTTCTCTCATCTGGATCCCCAGCATCATTCCAAGTTGCTTCAATAAGATATTCATCCCATTTAGGCTTTTGATTCATAATAGGAGCTGGATATGGATCTGGATCATCTTGAGGTACAATCTCAATATTAAGATCAGGCTGATATTGTTCCTCATATTCTGAAACTAAAATCTTAGACAACATACCATTATCTGCAAATGGAGATGAAAGAGAATGTATACCTCCCCTTTCGAATGGCTGCTGAGATTGTGCTAGAGATGAGTATGGTAAAAAGTGTGAGAATCCATATGCCTTGGAGGCATGGTTTGCAACATCCTTCGCTATAATATTCCTAGTTGAGATATCTAAGATATCCACTAATTTAGGACCAAATAAAACTTGCTTTGGTGAGCCAGTATGTGCCATCTGAAAAACAGACAACAAATTTTCTCCAAGAGAGGGAACATAGAATACATTCTTGAACTCATGATGTTGGATTTTAATAGAACCTCTATCTGCTAATGGGATATGAGAGTCACCACCCATATGAATAATAGTTCCTCCCGTGAGATTGAGAGTGGTGTAGGATTCCCTAGAGGAAACCACGTGGTTGGAGGCTCCATAATCTATCAAGTAAGCCTTCGATGGAGTGAGGTCTGCCTTCAAGGCATGGAACCTCTCATGATCTTCTGTCGATTTTCCAACATCATACTTCTTTACTATTTGTGGAAGAAAAATATTGTTCTATTCAAGGAGGGTTGACAACTGGTCGATTGTCTTCTTGATGCATTGGCTTTCTAGATGAAAGCATCTCATATACTATGGACATCTAGTCTTCTTGAATTTCTTATTTTTCTTGGAACCCAAGGCTCCTTCGGAAGATATCTGATTCTCCTTTGTCTTCAAATAAGTGGATTTGGGCTCCTTCCCTGTGTGCTTCCCTTTGGCTTGCTCATTATTTTATTTTCTCATCAAGAGTGCTTGATTATTGGAGGTTTGAATCACTCCCATTTGAACCAATTTATATTTCTCTTGTATTAAGGACTCAACAAAATCATCTAGAGAAGGAATCTTCTAGTTAGGGATGGAATCTCTTCTGGAATGGAATGTAGATACAAAGAATGAGTACTTAGGGACAAGCTTGCTCAGTACAAACAATACAAGCTGCTCATCTTTCCTCTCTAATCCACATTGTTTGAATTGTAGTACTAGTGACTTGTATTTAGTAAATAATTGTTGAATATATTCAAAACTACTAGGCTGTAGAGCTATGAGCTCATTCTCCAATATGTTTCCTCAAATCTCATCTTGTTTTCCAAAAAAATATTCAATATTTTCCCAAGCTTCCTTCGGAGTCCCAAGTCCATTAATATGGAACAAAATATATCGGGAGATATGAGTGCACATGAAGCTGAAGGCCTCATCAAGTCGATTCAAAAATTTGTTCTTCTCAACATCTTGTTGGGGCTTAGTTTATCTGCCCATTTTCATCCTATACAGACCAAGCTTATGCAAGGATACCTGCATATCTACCCTCCAATCATAGTAGTTGCAGGGTGTAAAGATTCAGGGTACCAGAGCTGAAGAATCGATCTATATGTATGCTGAAACAATCAATTCCTTAAGAACCTAAGTAGGTACCTGCAAATATCACTGCAAAATCAAAATCAATTCGCAATCATGTCAGTTTCAATCCTTTCCACCTCGACATGTACACTTTCTCAGAGTCCGTCACACCTAGAATATAGATCTCTCTGAATGGAATTTAGAGGGAGCAAGGCTATCATTCCAAGATTTATGTGGAAACTCAACTACTTCTAATGTATAGTGGATATCAGACAAGCCTTGCTACTAGCCTGAACAAGGATCGGATACCATGTTTAAATTACTGGTGAATTATTGAACCATTGATCTACATGTAATGAGAGCAATTGAAAGGTAGAATTGTCTAGTGGAATATCCAAAACAATGTACACAGAACAAGACAAATTTGAGACAAATATGATAATAATTGATCAATTAATTACAAAATTAATCTTCATTATTCCCAGAAGTATACAATAATGTTACAATAAGGAGAATTCGAATCATGTGGATAATATTTGAATCTACCAACTAAAACCGACTGACTGGATAACTAGGAGTGTCTAAATCACTACATGGGATCCACTAGTCTAACTTCTGATATCTAAATCAATCCGAAAATTAGTTAAACTAGTTAAACCAGTTAAATTGGAGAGGTAGGTGGAAAAAGGAGCCTCTTCCCCATGCAACCATGCAAAACTGGTGCTAGACTAATTGAGAGTGATATAACTGAATTTAATTGAAGGTTGACTCAACATAATTGGCTACCTAACACAACCAACTAATGGAGGATGTTGGTGGGACTTAGAGTGGCTCCTATAATGTAGGGAATGGTCTCAAAGGCACCTAAACTCATTTATGAACATGCAGTAAGTGGAAGTTAACCTCTACATGTGTTCCCCATACTCCAGTACATTAATAATGTCTCCCTATGCTAGACAAGATGATAAAATAGACTATATATGGACAAGGGTGGATTACATAATCCTAACAATATTTCCCCATTCTTCCTCTGTAAGAGGGTCTAATAGTTAGAGTTACAAGGAGAGAAAACGATTAGAAAATTTAGGGTTGGTGTATATCCATAGACATCAAGGTGAACATAAGAACTTCCTTGCATGCCAAGAAAAACTAAACCAGCTAACTAAACCTCCTTCATGGAAAAATATTTCTTAAAGCCTCTAAGTTCAATTTATATCTACAAGTATATATGATGGTGTTGTCTTTATCCAGAGAAGGGTTAGCTACTAAAAAAAAGCATCCTTCAAGAGAAAATTCTTTCCTTCCAGGAATAAATCTCTCATCCACTCCTTTTAGGAAATACTCATAAGACATTACAACAAAAAGACAATACTTTCTAGTCAAATCATCTGTAGTCTTTGAGTTTGTGAGTGATGAATGTAAATTAATGAACTATGGTAATCTCCGGGAACAACTTACAAGGATGAATATTGATGACCTACACATATTTCTGCTCAAACTCAAAAACACAACATAACAAGAAAAAATGAGAACTTTAAGATATGAAACAAATTAGAAATTGTTTCTCATGCACTTCATGATACAACTACTTTTAAGGCTACTATAGAAAAAATAAATGTAGGGATGAATTTTTTAGATTATTTTTTCGTGAAGATCATAATATCCAAAAATATTTTAAAAATACAAACAAAAATCCTACAATCTTTTAGAAACTAAGATAAGGAATGCCAGAATCCAGTATAAAAAGTCATAGAAGAAACATATTATCATTGGATATTATGGAAATGAATGCTCAAGACATGTTTGGAATTTTGTATCTTTTCGAGACCTCTTGGAAAAAGTTCAAGAGGATGTAGAAAAATTAATGGATTAGAATCCTGCTGTAAAGAAAAAAGACAAAAAATACCTATAGATTATGAGTAGAAAATCTATACCTCAATGCCAGGCGCTTTGAGAATAGCTTTGAGTACATCTCATAATCTAGGTATTTCCTCTCTCATAATAACTAGACTCAATGAAATCTTAAGGCATATGCTTGATCATATATTTATATATTTTTCATGACAAAGTCCAAAATAAGTTAGAGACGTGATCCAATTTCTAGGAAATTGGGTTACTACTATAAAAGAAGGATATCAAACCCTGATGCCAATATATATGGCAATTTTCTTATATTAGGATTTACAGGCTTAGCATGGGAATGGTGGAAGTGGCTCCCACAAAATGCTAAATATTAAATACTTAATTCTCCCGAAGTGGATCAAAATATCTTGGAATCCTTAAGAATGCACTTCTATGGATCAGAGGCTAGTATTGATGCTCAATATCTAACATCATTATTCATGAGCCAGAGATTAGGAAATATGGTGCTCCAATCTAGAATATTTTTTTCTATATGAAAAAACTTTTCATTGAAGTAGGAAAGATGAATGATCCTTATTATATTAAGTATTATATTTGAATATTTCTAGGAGCTCTAACAAATGTTGAAGAACAACATTTCAAGGATAAGAGCATTTCACTCCAAGGAATGTCATTGGTCATGGCAGATTGACATATCAAACAAGTGATACAAGAACACAGTCTCGAGAAATGAGTCAGCAAAAAATTTAAAAGATTTGATAATATGTTCACTCCATCATTATGCAAGCATGTTGGTGATATGCCAAAAAGGGCATATGATACAAAGTATTATATCCCCATGACATTTTAAGAATAAGAAGAAATTTTACAAGTTCAAATCCATATTTTCCCTAGATAATTGAAACTATACTCGAAAATATAAGAAGAAATATAGGTACTCCAAGAGCATTCCCTATTTGAAAAAATAGTCTTCTCCTTCTAAAAAAACATATTTGTTATAATTGCAAGAAGCCCAGATATTGGGATAGTAATTTCCCACACAAGCAGAAAAGGAAAAGAGTTGCAATGCTTTTTGCATAAGAATATTTATGGAAAATGAGTGATAGATCCCAATGGAGATGAGAGGATTTATGATAAGATAGTTGGAATTACCTTTGACCATAGAAGGAAGGACTCTTATAATTTTCAGAAAAAAATATTCATCCCATGCTTCCATAACTACATGAGAATATTTTTCCCACCAAACTCACAAATGCATTCAATGATTGGATTTGATAAGTAAAAATGAAGTAATTGACTCATTTAAGGCACATGCAGAAAATAGATGAGTTCTAAGGCCAACACTTGGAAAAAGAGTATTTAATATCCCATAATCCTCCTTTCCTCTTTCCCTCTAGCGGAATTAGAGCCCCTCTAGTGCTCTTTACATAACCATCTTGGACCATTTTATTATTTTTCGACATAATAGTTACATAGATTTTGAGTCATCATGAAAAGCCAGCCACATTGGCCATAAAAATGTTTACATAGTGCATGCCTAGTTATTCACTAGGTCATCCTTGATCTTGACCTACACACTAAGAATCCATATTAATATAATTTACATAATTTTATTTAATACATTCCAAGGGTTGTAACAAGGGATATTACACGATAAGACCCATGGGTTCTTGAAAAGTATGTAGAAAAGGTTGTTTCCTCTTGAGAGGGAACATAAGAATGCAGATGGTTCAAATATAAAGTATATTAATATATTTTATTTACTAGAAATGACACATTCATACTAAATTATTGAAAAAATTAGTTTATTATTCTATGTTTAGTTGATGAAATTTATGATTTTGAGACATTCGTAGAGAGATGCATGGCTTTAGGACAACACCTCTTTGAGTATAATAAGGTGACTTGAATATACAGTTTTCTTGCCAATGGGATCTCAAAGATGCATTTAAACACATCCATTAATGATAATAATTGGTTTGAACATATTTCTTTAAGAAACTCTCCACTATATAATAAACCCTCTTTATCAATTGGAAATCCTACATTACTACAACGTTTAGAGGAAAATTTTGAGTATTTGAAAAACTAAAAATAAGAGTAATTTCTTACATTGAACATGAAGAAGATTATATGTGATAGAACTTGACCTACCATTACAAACTATTGGAAAAAAATGTCATTCAGAAAATGTTCAAAGAAACTTTAATAATACACTTGAGACATAAAAAGAACACTATCATAAATAGGACATTTTCGAATCAAACATAAATTTCTTAATAGAAGAAGGGTTAAAGATCCATAAATCATTAAAATGAGTAAAAAAAACTAAACTATGTTAATCCTAAGTATATCAAATTTAGAAAGTTTTAATGATTCTTTAAATTGATAAACAATACAACTCTTTTTTTTCCAAAAAAAAATCATAACCTTTTATATTTTTTAAAATTACATTTTTTTTTAATATATCATGATGTTCTCATAATCCATCTTCATTATGATCTATCATTTTCCAGAATATATAAGTAAAAAATATTCTATCTAAAAATAACACTTACTATATAACCACTCCACTATGTCATATATGACTTTGTGTACCTATAAACTCCAATTTTACGACTTTATACAACTCTTCAACTCCAAAAAAGTATGAATTGACTTAAAAAACATATTTTATCAACACTTTATAATAAAAAAATCTTCAGTTAGTAAGACCATGTTCCTAGATGATACCTTTTTAGTTCCTACAAGGATCCACTAATAATGGAATTGTTATGTTTTGCAATATACCAGAATGTTTCTTGAATTTATACTCTAACATTTGCCTTTATTGTTTATTAGGTTTATTGTTTTTTATAAAAGGCTTTCCCAAACATCAATGTAACAAATGCATAAAGATATTTCCTTGGCTAAAGAAAAGACAATAAAACACAAAGTAAAAACGGTTTCATACATAGTAGAAATTCAACCAAACAAGATTACAAATCCATCAAGTATTTTTCTTTGGTTAAGGAAAAGACAATTCAATGAATGATCAAGAGAACCAAGATTAGGATATTTAAGGAAAACAAAAAAAAACTATGGATGATACAAAACACACCCAAGATAATAATGTGAAACAAACATTTATGGATGATAAAAAGATAATTCAAGATAGTAATATAGTTTTAAGTAATTATGTCCATAGGTATCTAAATATTATCTTAAATTTTGAATTTGCTTAAGGGAATCAACAAGATTAACCTAAGTGTAACAACACAAATTCATTTCATGGTTATGGTATCCTAATATGCTTAAATGCATCTTAATTAAGATTTAAATAAGTTTCATTTAAAGGGTGGTTAAAAAAACGGGTGACAATTTGTTTATTAAATAGTATTTGTTTTGTGCTTAGATTAACTCTAACAATCTAGTATAAATAATGGATATGAACTAAATGGTTGGTTATGCCATCAACATTTATTATTTAAGGACAACTTTACTTAAAGTTATACTAATTAAATAATAAAAATATATAAATTTTAAAATTAATTTATATTTATTTAAATTTAAAATTTAAAATTAAATCATTATCACACATTTTTTCCTATTTTAACTTCATACATTTACAACTAAAAAAATATTTTTTTTCAATGTTAACTTCATAAATCTACAACGAAAAAAAAAATTGTCGGACAACTTACATAAATAATCATTAATCTTTTCTATCTACATAAATAATCATTAATCTTCTCTAACTACATAAATAAAATGCAAGCACCTTTTCTGACTGTGGAAGCTTGGCGAGGAAGTGCATGAGAGGCTCGTTATAATCCTCAAATGAATGGATAAAATCGGCCGTAGCCAGATTCGTACCCGCACTCTTCAAATCGATGGTTGAAACCTTGTGACCATCTTTCTCTAGGAGATCCACAATCTTATACCAACACCAAGCTCCATGCATAGCTCCATGAACCAATACAAAATGTACTCCTGTTGCTGTTGCTGCTTTGTTTTGACAATCCATGTCTTCCTTTCTCCTCCACTATGTTTGAAGATTCTGTATCTTCCAGTTTCTGATAGCTAATCATCCACTTCATTAATTATATTTATGGCTCTACTATGTCCTGGCGCTTATGAATATCTTGCAAACTATGTTTTTAGTTGAAGTAATGGACCCAGTTATGTCATCAAGAGTATTAAAATCTTAAAGTTCGTCATATTTTAATCCCAAAGTCTTAATCTAAAAAAGTCAATTCAATTAATGATTGAGCCTAAGAGATCTATTGTACTGAGGACAGTCCAGTAAGAGAAAGATTGAGGCTAAGAGATCTATTCTACTAAGGACAGTCCAGTAAGAGAAAGAGAAAATGTATAAGTAACTTACAATTCGGCCTAATATAGTCAACTGATAAGTTTTTATATGAAATTTCGTTTATCATGAATTGAGCCTCTGTTAAGTTTTTATATGAAGTTTCGTTTGTCATGAATTGAGCCTCTGTTAGTCATCGACGTATAAGTTTTTACTTGCAGGTGACATTTTTTTTTTTATTGATTATTTTAGAATAAATTGAAGTGCCAATATTCAGTTGACGTATAATTTTTTCCAATTGAACTTGCCTCTCGCATCATATATATTTTTATATTGAGTATTTTAGTATAAATGGAAGTGCCAATATTCATGGAACTTAGTATATATATATATTGAAGCAACAATATAATTTTATCGGTGCTTATATGGAACAATATAATTATGGAATTTAATTATGGAATTTAGTTAACATATAATTTATATGGAACTTAGTATATATATTGAACCAACAATATTCTCCGTGCTTTAATTTCAGTTGAACATGATATATATAATGAACTCGTTGTTAAAAAAAATTATTCAATTTTAATTTTTAAATGTAATTAAAATATTATTTATTATTTTATTTTTAATATATATATATTTAATATTTTAAAATTTTAAAATTTTTAATATTAAATATACCTTTAATTATAATCAATCACATCAATCAAATTAAATGAAATATTTAGAAATCAAAATGATAAATTAATTAATTTATTTTTCAACTCCAACACTTAAAAATAACTTTATTGTTTGTAATTCATATCAACTATTCTTTCCAAATGAAGGTAATGAAAAACATTTTAATAAGAGATTATGTCACGACAAAATGTTGAATGTGATATTTAAAAAACCAAAATAATAAATAAATTCATTTATGCCTAAACTTCAACATCTAAAAAGTAACTTAAGTGTGATCAAACACATTATCTGTTTTAAAATACATTTTAATAAGAGATTAGGTCAGGACAAAATGTTGAGTGTGATATTTAAAAAACCAAAATCATAAATAAATTCATTTATGCCTAAACTTCAACATATAAAAAGTAACTTAAGTGTGATGAAACAAATTATATGTTTTAAATTCATACAAAGTTCGTTTATTTTTTCCATATATATATGGAGTTGGCTTATTGTTTACCATATTTAAGCATATCTAAAAAGTAACTTAAGTGTGATGAAACACATTATATGTTTTAAAATCATACAAAGTTCTTTTATTTTTTCCTCATCATCACCCTTATCCTCATTAGCATCATCATGGTCATCATCATCATCATCATCATCCTCGTCATCATCATCATCACCATCATCCTCGTCAGCATCATCATGGTCATCATCGTCGTCATCATCATCATCATCATCACCCTCATCCTCATCCTCATCATCATCATCCTCAACATCTAAAAAGTAACTTAAGTGTGATGAAACACATTATCTGTTTTAAAATACATTTTAATAAGAAATTAGATCAGGACAAAATGTTGAGTGTGATATTTAAAGAACCAAAATCATAAATAAATTCATTTATGCCTAAACTTCAACATCTAAAAAGTAACTTAAGTGTGATGAAACAAATTATATGTTTTAAATTCATACAAAGTTCGTTTATTTTTTCCATATATATATGGAGTTGGCTTATTGTTTACCATATTTAAGCATATCTAAAAAGTAACTTAAGTGTGATGAAACACATTATATGTTTTAAATTCATACAAAGTTCTTTTATTTTTTCCTCATCATCATCATCATCATCACCCTTATCCTCATTAGCATCATCATGGTCATCAGCATCATCCTCATCATCCTCATCATCATCATCATCATCACCATCATCCTCATCAGCATCATCATGGTCATCATCATCATCATCATCATCATCATCATCACCCTCATCCTCATCCTCATCATCCTCATCATCCTCATCATCATCATCATCATCATCATCACCCTCATCCTCATTAACATCATCATGGTCATCATCGTCGTCATCATCATCATCATCACCACCCTCATCCTCATCCTCCTCATCATCATCATCATCCTCATCATCATCATCATCACCCTCATCCTCATCAGCTTCATCATGGTCATCATCGTCATCGTCATCATCATCACCGTCCTCATCCTCATCCTCATCATCATCATCGTCAACCTCATCGTCATCATCACCCTCATCCTCATCATCATCATCATCACCCTCATCCTAATCATCATCATCATGGTCATCATCATCATCATCATCATCATCATAATCGACACCCTCATCCTCATCATCATCGTGGTCATTATCATCATCATCAACATCGTTCATCACCCTCATCCTCACCACCATCATCATCTTCATTGACACCCTCATCCTCATCAGCATCATCATATTGATCATCCTCCCCATCATCACCATCATCATCATCATCTTCATCGTCACCCTCATCCTCATCATCATCATCACCCTCATCAGCATCATTCATCACCCTCATCCTCACCATCATCATCATCTTCATCGTCACCCTCATCCTCATCATCATCATCATCACCCTCATCCTCATCATCATCAACCTCGATCCTCATCATCATCGTTCATCACCCTCATCCTCATCATCATCATCATGGTCATCATCATCATCATCATCATCATCACCCTCATCCTCATCATCATCAACATAGTCATCATCCTCCTTATCATCACCCTCATCCTCCTCCTCCTCATCATCATCATCATCGTCGTCGTCGTCTTCATCGACACGCTCATCCTCAACATCATCAGCATCCTCATCATCATCATCATAATCCTCATCCTCATCATCATCATCATCATCATCACCCTCATCATCATCATGATCATGGTCATCATCATCATCATCATCATCACCCTCATCCTCATCATCATCATCATAGTCATCATCCTCTTCATCATCACCATCATTGTTCACCATAATATTCATCGTCACCATCATCATCACCATCCTCGTCATCACCATCATCCTCATCATCATCATCACCATCCTCATCATCACCCTCATCCTCATCATCATCATCATCATCATCATCATCATCATCGTTGTCTTCATCGACACCCTCATCCTCAACATCATCAGCATCCTCATCATCATCATCATCATCATCATCATAATCCTCATCATCATCATCATAACCCTCATCCTCATCATCATCATCATGGTCATCATCATCATCATCACCCTCATCGTCCTCATCATCATCATAGTCATCATCCTCCTCATCATCACCATCATTGTTCACCATCATCTTCATCGTCACCATCATCCTCATCATCATCACTATCCTCATCATTATCATCATCATCATCATCACCATCCTCGTCATCATCATCATCATCATCATCACCCTCATCCTCATCATCATCATCACCCTCATCCTCCTCCTCCTCATCATCATCGTCATCCTCATCCTCATCGTCTTCATCAACACCCTCATCCTCAACATCATCAACATCCTCATCATCATCATCATCATAATCCTCATCCTCATCATCATCATCATCATCACCCTCATCCTCATCATCATCATCATGGTCATCATCATCATCATCACCCTCATCCTCATCATCATCATCATGGTCATCATCATCATCATCACCCTCATCCTCATCATCATCATCATAGTCATCAGCCTCCTCATCATCACCATCATTGTTCACCATCATCTTCATCGTCACCATCATCCTCATCATCATCACCATCCTCGTCATCATCATCATCATCATCACCATTCTCGTCGTCATCATCATCATCATCATCCTCATCATCACCATCACCCTCAACCTCATCATCATCATCATGGTCATCATCATCATCGTCATCATCGTCATCATCATCCTCATCCTTATCATCATTTGCATCCTCATCATCATTGTTCATCAGCCTCATCCTCACCATCATCAACACCCTCATCCTCATCATCATCGACACCCTCACCCTCATCCTCATTGACACCCTCATCCTCATCATCATTGACACCCTCACCCTCATCCTCATCGACACCCTCACCCTCATACTCATCATCATCATGCTCATGGACACCCTGAATGTTCATCACCCTCATCCTCATCATATCTAGATAAATGTAAATTGCACATTTTCATTGAGCACTAAATCGCATATATGATATATCTCATATGCACTAAATCGCATATGCGTTATGGAAAACATGTAAAAACCTGCCCGTTCATTAAAAAGATGGAATTCAATATCGCATATGCGATATATCAGAGGTGCGTTATATCGCATATGCGATATGTGTTTTATAGAAAATGTGGGGTAACGGTGGCGTCGTGTTCGCCATCTTTAACGTATCAAAAGATAAAATTCGTCTGAACCCGCACACAGAGAACTCTTTGACATGCATTTTTTATCATTACTTACATAATTCCATAGTTTTGTACAAGTTTGGGTGGATTTCAATGGGGAATGTAAATAATAGAGGACGAAAGTCAGCAAGGAAGGTGCTTACATCGGAAGAAGCAGAAAATAAAAAACAAAAAAAAGGGAAGATTCAAGAAATCGTAGGCATTCATTACATGAGCAAATAGTTCCCATTCCCCCTCAGCAGATACCTGACGTAGAGGTTGAGGAAGATAATGCAACATTAAAAGAAGCTGGTTATATGGAAGTTGATATTATTCATCCATTAGTAGATGGACAATCTTGTGAAGAGTTCAATAATTATGTTACTCCCGATGTAAATGTGACTCAGCAACAACCATGTTCAGTGGTTCAATCTCCTAATCGAAGTTGTGAGCTAGTAGTGGATGTAAACATCACTCCAGCATTTCAAACGGCAAGAAATTTTGCATCAAAACGAAAGAGAACTCCTAAACGAATACAAGTGGATGAGATCAGATTGACTTCCATGGAAGGTAAGGTGGCTAAACACACTATCCTTCGTCATTCTTCTCAAATAATGAAACAATATTTTGATAACAAATACAAAGTCGGTAAATGCCAATTATTTTTAGCTTTGCTTAAATCTAGTAATATGGAAACCATTAGAAGAAATTTAGGCATAACAACAATGAAGAATATCGAATCAAGTAATCACATTGTTAAATCTCTTACTGCTACATTCACATCAATTGGTAAAAAAACTCGTTCAAAAGACTGTAATGTGGCTCGTCACGTATTGGCTGAATCAATTGTATGTAGAACCACAAGACAACGTTGTTTACTTAAATGCACATCACAAATTGTTCCTTTACATCCAAATAAACTTAAAAAATATTCAGTAAGAAGAGACAACCTTGATGTAGAGGGACAAATGGAAACATTATGGGCATTTAGTGGTAGGTTGCCCCACAAATACATGAAGTTAGTCGAAGCAGTGAAGGGCCTAGTGCAAACATTTTGGCATGATAACACTAGGCCTTCTTCTAACACGAAGGATGTGTTAAGACATTGTAGGGGTTCTCATCACACTGAACCTCATGTTAAGCATTATCTTGACATGACACAAACTCAACTGTTCAAGATGTTTAAAGTTTCCCACATAGAGCTAAGGCTCAGACAAAGATCTTTTGAAAAGTGCAAGCCTTGGTATGTTAGAATCAATACCATCCGAAACACTTGTTGTTGTAGATACCACATAGAGTTTGACCTATATTACCATACATTTGCAAATATACATCGTTTTTTGCATCCTAACCATGTGCAGGAATGCTCAAGTACAGTACGCAAAATTTAATCCAGAGATTTCATCCATAGCATCATGTGTCCAAGGCAAGATGGGCAAACACATTACTTAAAACAATATGTAGGCGGTTCTTGCAACAATTGTGGTGGGCTATCCTTATGGTCTGATTGCATCCATGAAAGTGAAGATCAAGCATTCGAGAATGCAATTCTCGAGAAGCAAAACTATCAGTATGAGACATATCAGCTAAATGATGCGAAAGAAAGCAGGAAGATTAGATTGGTGACTTCATAGGTAAATTCTTGAATATTGACAAATTAATATTCATGTACACATTTTTTTATGTGGTTTATTGACATATTAATATTCATGTACCAGGTGCGAGTATGTGATTTTATTCCAGAGTTTCGTGGAAAGATCCAACAGTACATTCAACATGTCGATATGGCATGGTGGCAAGATGAGCAATTCAGAATATGCCGGGACACCTTCCCTCTCGGAACAATACTATCAGTGGTTGACTTTGCAGAAAATTACACCCTACAAACACAAAATGAAATTCAAAGTCAATACTATCACTCAAAGCAGGTGAGCATAATGGTGCATATCACGTATTGACATGGGAAAGATAGCAATGAAGAGAAATGTGTGATACGGAAAGAAAGTCACTTCTACATAAGTGACGACCGGACCCATGACATCCATTACATGCAACATTGCTTTAAATTATTCTATGATCACATTATAGCTATGGATATACCATTTTATCGTCATTTCATTTGGTTAGATGGTTGTGATGGACAATTCAAGAATGCACATGTAATTGAATGGTTGTGTTTGTTGCACATAAAATACAAAGTGCCACATGTATGGAACTACTTTGAAACTGGTCATGGAAAAGGAGAGCACGATGGTGCTGGTGCATGCATTAAAACTGCCCTTCGAAGGGAAGAGATGAAGTTTACAGGTGCTCGCCTTCGAGACGCTGCATCTATAGTCCAATGGTGTGCATCTGTCATGGGAGAACAAGCAACAAGGAAACACTTAGTGCGAAGAATATTCTGGGAGGTTACAAATGTGGACCGATCACAAACACCTCGGGTGAACACAGTGCATGGAACTCGACAGTTTCATTCAATTAGAAGCTCTGACAACTCGGCCCTACAAATTTGGACAAGATTGAAGGCTTGCTTTTGCAGTTCCTGTAGCATCAGTGAATGGGGTGATTGTGAGCATACAGATACCGTTGATACATGGGATCAAGTGACACCTGGCACCAATTTCAATGGGGGTAATGAAATAGACCATTTGGAAGATGATCAGACACATATTTCTACAGACTATGATCACATATCGGATCTCATACAAGCAGGTACATGAGTAGTACCTAAATAAGAAAATGCATTTATGTATTGTTTACTTGACCTTTGTAGAATTTAATTTATGTAGAAATTATAAATGCAAGACCTTATTTACAAAATGTATTGTTAACTTGACCTATTTCCTTTCACGGGTCGGATATATGCAGTGGTTGCCCCAAAAAATAATGAATGGGGTTCTGACTATTGGTTGGCATGTTGCTTAGAGGGGAAACAATCCCTTCTAGAACCTGTTATAGATGATGAAAATATTGAATTCCCAACCAGCTCGATGGTTATAAAAGGGGAGTACTTGACACTTGCAGCACAACAGAAAAGGAAGGGTGGGTATGTATATCAGGATTATAGACCAGGATCTATTGTATACCACTTCACCAACCTAGTAGTTGGTATAAACATCAAGCTCCGCACACTTTCTCACAAAAATAGGTCACATGTACGATACTTGCTACCTCATATAGAGCACGAAATATTGATGGACACCATCGGCACCAGAGATGATCTAGATGGCCTACTTGTATGAGTGCATTGTCAGGTGCATTATTTAACCTTTTTAAAAGTGAATTATGAAGCACAATTTCCATTATTTAGCCTTACTGTATTACGAATGTAATAAACCTATGATTGACAGATACCATTCACAGGCATAATATTATTCAGAGGATACTGGACACTATAAACACGATCGTACAACCTCGGGTGAGTTATCTATAAACCATGTTTGCACATTTTCATTGGGTTCTCTTTTCTTTCTTATGATGTTACTAATTTCTATCCTTTCGTGTGCCTAGGATACAAACACCATCTACGACACATTGGAGGCGCCAAGAATGGTGTCTTTAGACACCACCAAATATAGTTCAGAAAATAACAAGCTCTCGAGTTGTTGAAATTTACATTTCTTGATGTTTTTAGTTTAATATACATTTAATTACATTGCCATGTACAAATCAGAATCCAACTAGAGGCTTTCATACTTGCATGCACCAATTAGGGTCAACACAAGGTATGAGATGGAACTAGAAACACATGAGATCACCAATACTAGGATTTCATGAGTCACCAAGTCGCATGCTCCAACTAGGTTCAAGACAAGGTATGAGATGCCCAACTAGGGTTTGGTGAGCAATCATGCAAGTTAGGAGAGGAAACTAGAAACACATAATCACCAATACTTGCATGCACCAACTAGGCTTTCATGAGTCACCAAGTTGCATGCTCCAATTAGGCTCAAGACAAGGTATGAGATGTCCAACTAGGGTTTGGTGAGCAATCATGCAATTTAGGAGAGTGAACTAGAAACACATAATCACCAATACTTGCATGCACCAACTAGGCTTTCATGAGTCACCAAGTTGCATGCTCCAACTAGGCTCAAGACAAGGTATGAGATGGAACTAGGGTTTGGTGAGCAATCGTGCAAGTTAGGAGAGTGAACTAGAAACACATGATCACCAATACTTGCATGCACCAACTAGGCTTTCATGCATCACCAAGTTGCATGCTCCAATTAGGGTCAAGACAAGGTATGAGATGTCCAACTAGGGTTTGGTGAGCAATCATGCAAGTTAGTAGAACGAACTACAAACACATGATCACCAATACTTGCATGCACCAACTAGGCTTTCATGAGTCACCAAGTTGCATGCTCCAACTAGGGTCAAGACAAGGTATGAGATGTCCAACTAGGGCTTGGTGAGAAATCATGCAAGTTAGGAGAGTGAACTATATACACATGATCACCAATACTTGCATGCACCAACTAGGCTTTCATGAGTCACCAAATTTCATGCTCCAATTAGGGTCAAGACAAGGTATGAGATGTCCAACTAGGGTTTGATGAGCAATCATGCAAGTTATGAGATGTGCTTTATGAGATGAAACAAGGTATGAGATGTGATTTTATTATGATTGTTAGTGGCATTGGTATGGAAAAAGAGAACTCAAAATTTTTAAAGTAATTATTTGTACATGGTCATATGGGGGATTTGGCTAGGAATGAACTTAGTTCTTAATTCTATTTGAGGAAAAAATCATTCTTTTGTTCAAGAATTAATCTCTTATTCAAGTGTTGTCTCAAAAAGTACACTAAACACATGTATCTAATTCTTTTCCCGTGGTAGCTAGTACATATCAAAGTCATGGGTTTCCTTGATGGTGCATATCAAAGTGATCCGAATTTTAGTATCACAGGACATCTTATTTTTCTTTGATATGCATGTCAATAAGTATAAAGTTGGAACTAGCATTGGAACAAACAACTTTGCATAATTAATGGCCTCAATGCTCTTGAGGAAATGTGCTTTCAATGGTGGTGTAAAAACTCTCTAGGTTTTTGTTGACTAGGATCTCACTATAAATTGGATGTTAAACAAGACCTAATTGTCAAATACTGCTACTCTTTAGTACATTTATTTTCAGCATGTTTTTGGGAACTAAACATTATTGTTGATTCTCTTCCTAAAGCAAGTCAAATTCTGGAAGATATGGAGTTAGAAGAGATAATTGAAGGGCCCTATTTGGTTTCTTCCTTGTGATTCAAATAAAGGTGACATGTAATATCTATGTATATATTTCACTATTTTGGATGAGAGATAATCTTTTGATTCATACAGTTTTTTGGATGTATAAGACTATGTGTGATTTTTGGATATTTTCTATAATAATATTATTATTATTTTTGGACTATTTTTTAAATTGGGATTTTTCTCCCATATAGGACCAAGATGGGAGAAATGTTTGGACAATTTTTGAAATTGGCACATTTGCAAAGATCATGCATTATTTTGTCTGCTGTTATATATTGGGGTATTTTGATGAGATGAAATTAAAGGCCCGTGGTGGAACTAGGGTTACCAAGGTATGAGATGGAACTAGGGTTTGGTCAGCAATTGGCAAGTTAAGAGAGGGAACTAGAAACACATGATCACAAATACTTGCATGCACCAACTAGGATTTCATGAACAACAATTTGCATGCTCCAACTAGGGTTACCAAGGCATGAGATGGAACTAGGGTTTAGTGAGCAATCATGCAAGTTAGGAGAGGGAACTAGAAACACATGATCACCAATACTTGCATGCACCAACTAGGGTTTACTTCAACTAATTTAGGGTTTGTAGGGTACATGATGTATGTTAGTATGGTATGATGAACTAGTATCATAGGGTATTGTAGGGTATGATATGGTATATATTACACATTTATGCATGACTTAGTGTTAAATGGTACATATTGTTAGTATGTTATGTTATGGTACATGTTATTGTATCATAGTATGGTATGTTTTAGTGTCGTAGGGTAATGTAGAGTATGTTATTGTGTGTATGTTAGAATTGTGGAGTATGTTAGTGTGTGTTACTGTGTGTAAATTAGGGTATGTTATTGTATGTTAGAATTGTATGATGTTAAAAAGTTGATGAGTCGTTTAAATTATTCCTTTAAGTATTGGAAATTCATTTAAGTTAGCACACATGCACGAACCAGACATATCATTATATCACATAGGTGAACCACACATATCATGTTCCAAGACCAAGTCGACCATGATATCATGTTCCAAGATCAAGTCAACCATATATATGTATAAATTTGAACCTTGCTTTATATTATATATGTATAGCAATAATGTTGTACAAAAATTGCCATGCCACATGGCCATAATACAAAATAGTGGATCAAAAAGTACATATGTGTATACATATGAACAAAAAGTTACATCTATGTATGCCCCCTATACATTTTTTCTAGTTATCCCCCATTTTGTTGCCACTGCCAAAGTCTTCAGAGAAGTGTAGCTTTCTTTTGCGACTACTCACTGGTGATCCCCATCGCTGAACAAGAGGGATAGGCCTCATCAGTGGAGACTGTAGAAAAACCAAATTTTGTAAGTTAATTTACCAACCTTTAAAAATTCTATGTACATTTGTTCAAATTCCAAAACCAAAATAACATTTCTACTTACTGTACGTGAGTAAGTAATCACAGGTCCTGGTGCCTCACTAACAGCGACCCTGATTGGGTGCTCTTCTTGCACCACTTGCTCACTATCAGGATGCATAAAAATATATATATATATGCCAATGTCAACAAATATACATGTACCTTGGGGGGGGGAGAGGGTCACCAATTTGGGTCTCTTCAAGCACCAAATCAAAGAAAGATATGTACACAAATGTACAAAGAAAGAAATCTACATAAACATACATGTTGGCTTGTCAAAGGTGGGCCACCAATTTGGTGCTCTTCACGCACCGGTGTCTCACTAGGGGCCTGCATATAAAGTAACATATATATGTCAATTTCATATAAAATAGTGAATCAGAGACATATATACTACCTGGAAGGAAAATGATGAACTACCAAAGAAAGCGAAACATACACACCTAGCCGGGCGGAAGAGGTGGGTTGACAACAACCTCGCTTTCATGCTCTTCAAGCACCACTGTCACAATAGGTTCCTACATAAAGTAACATATGTCAAAGCGATACAAGTTACAAAATGATTTTTCCAAAGAAAGTGAAACATAATTAAAAGCATATTTCAAATAATACCTGTGTCTACGAATCTACCTCTGCATATGAGGGAATAGGCTGCGATATAATATACTCATCCTGGTGAACCTGCATAAAACATGTTGCATCAAAATTAGGATACATATTGAATGTTACAATCTATACTATAAATATGTAAATAAAGTTGACAAATTAACAAGTATAGTTCTTACCCCTATTGGTGAAGAACTAAACCCATAAGTAATATTGACAGTCGCATCAATGTTCTCAACATTGATCGACAAACTATGCGACTGTGGTGTGCCATGGGACACCAGCTGTATATTTGTTCACATAATTTGTTAGATAATTAAATAGAAATAAATTGCACAACAATTGAACATTTTGACATGAAACAAAATATAATATGAAAATAATGAGTTTTACTTACAAAGCGAAGTAATCCATCGTCTCGGAAGTTGGAAGCAGGACCATATCATATGCCTCCACATGATGTGCAAGGGTGTGGAGTAACACGACGCTCTAAAGACTCTGCATCTCCTCTGTGATTTGTAGATGGGCTCGCCTTAGAAATGCCAGCCCCTTGGTCTACATTGCCTTGGACATCAGTCCCATGCTCAAGCAATGTATCTGCCATGTCAAATAATGCCTCCTGTGTATACTCAATCACAGGACCTACAGGAGGATATACCTGAGGGCGTTTTTATGTGCATGGTGGGCATGGCACACGGTTAGGATCTGTCCTAGCACCTTCCGTATCTTGGGGCATCCCATGACCAACACCCTGGTTTCCTAAGAGATCGAAGTAGTTAACATGTTTCCCTAGGATGAATTATGCAAACAACTACCTAAGGAAATAAAATGGATGTCCCTATTCCTATGGGGGTCTTCATCGAAGACCATATACCAACGATCCATCCAATTGACCTTTATATTTGGTTCAATGCACCAGTCTATGGAAATGTGTGCTCGACTGGTGAGTGGAATATAAAAACATGGAGGGGTTTGGAGTAATTTTTTGGGAGAAATATCATATGCAAGAGTAAATTGTTTTAGTAACTTCCAAGAACATTTAAGGGAAAATATTGTTGAAATATTGAATATTGTCTCTTTGTTTTTGAAAATGATGGAGGATAAGGGAAATAAGGATTTGAAAGATGATGTTACAAAGGAAGAACTCAATTTTTTCCTAATATCGCCATTCAAGAAGGAAAAGGATCCAAGCCCAGCTGGGTGGACAATAAAATTTTATTTGTGTTTATTTGAGATGATAGAAGATTCCAATAAGAAGAATTAAAGAATAGGAAAGTATTCGGGGAACTATATTATATCTTTATAGAAATTATCTCAAAGAAAAATAACCCATATCTTTGTGTAACCTCAGTATCTAAGATAATAGAACATATTTTGGCTAATGGATTAAAAAGTGAGAAACACTATATTGCATGCTTTTTTATCAAGGGTAATATGTGGTATCATTTGTGTATATTTTCTAGGCACATTGTGGAGATCCATTATTAGCCATATGTACTATGCAATGTTAACATACTACTTCGTGGAGATAATATCACTATTTTGTTATTATTTAATAGCATTGATCATTATTTCCCTTTGCACATACTGCATTCAACTTACAAGCACTAAATATCTTGTGGTATGTAAGAAACAATTCTAAGTCCTCTTACATTCCTTGTTCTATCCAGATATAATTTAATTGGAAGAATTCATGATACAATACCAAATGGATTATTGTGTATTAATAGATCATATGTTAATGAAGAACAATTGAGGCTTGCCTATCTACTAGTTGATGGAAGGTTGGAAAGAGTAGGAAGGATGAAAAGAGTGTCATTCAAAGATCATTATACTATGGAGGCTATGAGAAATTATATGATTGATCTTGTTCCTTCTAAGATTACAATATTGGCACAAACATTCTATTCAAACAAACTCGAATAGAACAATATATATAATTCACATTTTTCATTTATGCCATATTGTATTGTATGAACAATAAATTCTAGGAAAATCTATAGATATGTTTTGGACCTTTCTATTGTAGTCCATTCAATGCAAATATCAAAATGAAATTGATTGATTGGGTGTTGTTGGAAGTAGGAAACCTTCATTGGGAAGGTAGTGGAAGAAGAGAGTGAGATGGAAGGGTTGTTGAATGGTTACTCTAAAATCATGGCTTTCGATCTCTACATTTAGAATATCTTTAGATCGTATATCCTCCACAATGGTTTCTTCATAAAACCTAAAAAATCCACCCTACTCATATCATCCCATGAACCATCACCTTTAATGAAGCAAGATTGAAGCATGAAGCAAGGAACCAACATGATGTATGGATGCAAGGAACCAACATTATGCATGGCTGGGTATCATTAGTATGGATAGGTATCAACCGTGTCTTCCACATCCATTATGATCATTTAACAATCCTTCCAACAATAATGTTAAATATCGCATATGCAATACATCGCATATCCAATATGCAACATTTACAAAATGCATCTATGATATATCGCACTTGCAATATATCGCATATGCATTTTGTAAATGTTGCATATCGCATATGAGATATTTAACATTACAAAACGCATACGCGATACATTTTCACGAACCTTAACCTTGTGTTTGGGCTCAGATCATTCTGAAACGTACCATCAATAACACATATGCGTTCTTGATTTGCACTTCGGAAGTGTGTTTTTTATTTCCTAAGTGGCACAAAAAAGTGGAACCAACTTCGTGCGAGCACCCTAAATCAAAGATGGTATATTTTCTATATACAAAAACTATTCAAAGGCATGGATAACCTTAAATCAATGTTGGTATATTCTCAATATCCAAAACCTATTCAGTAAATCAAAGATGGTATATTTTCAATATACAAAAACTATTCAAAGGCATGGATAAACTTAAATCAAAGCTAGTATATTTTCAATATACAAAAACTATTCAAAGGCATGGATAAACTTAAATCAAAGCTGGTATATTTTCAATATATAGAAACTATTCAAAGGCTTGGATAATCTTAAATCAAAGATGGTATATTTTCAATATACAAAAACTATTCAAAGGCATGGATAATCTTAAATCAATTCTGGTATATTCTCAATATCCAAAAACTATTCAAAAGGCATGAATAATCGTAAATCAAAGCTGGTATCATTTTCAATATACAAAAACTATTCAAAGGCATGGATAAACTTAAATCAAATCTGGTATATTTTCAATATACAAAAACTATTGAAAGTCATGGATGAACTTAAATCAAAACTGGTATATTTTCAATATACAAAAACTATTCAAAGGCATGGATAATCTTAAATCAATGCTGGTATATTTTCAATATACAAAAACTATTCAAAAGCATGGGTAATTTTAAATCAATGCTAGTATATTCGCAATATCCAAAAACTATTTAGTAAATCAAAGCTGGTATATTTTCAATATACAAAAACTATTCAAAGGCATGGATAAACTTAAATCAAAACGGGTATATTTTCAATATAAAAAAACTATTCAAAGGCATGGATACTTTTAAAATCCTGACCACCATGGAAAGTTCTTTAAAATCCACATTAGTAATTTCAGTGATGAAAGCTTCTTCCATTGCCATCCCTCATACAAGTTTCTCTATTCTTGGGCAAATTAATTTGCAAATTCAAATGAAATATTTGAGTTGTTGTGAAGTCTTTCAGATCCCAAGATGGCTATTCCTCACTATAACATTGTTATTCCTGTATGTCAAGAATCAATTCTAGCAATGCTCCAAAATAAAATAAAATAAAAATCATCGTTCTAGGACCTAAAGCTAAAATCATTAGAACAATTGTGTTGGAATTCGGGTTTAAGGATCAAAATCATGTCATAGTCCCAATGATTTTGTACACCGAAAAACCAATGTATAGAGTAGTTTTGTATTCTACAGCTAATCTATAAAAAAATCTAAGAAATCCTTTAGGAATAACATTTCATATCTTATGAGTCACAAACAAAGGGGAAGAAGCGGAATCCAACAGTTGTGCATAGAAATACATTCAATAAAATATGACATAACTAGGACTTCAACATACGAAATCATACAACCCAACTACCAATTGGATCGCAAATAACACAATTTACAGACCCTCAAAATGAAATAAAAGACTAAACTATTCTGCCATAGCTTGATCCAAACAAACAAGCTTTGCCACACACAGTCTAAGGAATCTAAACATGATAAAAAATATCAAAATGTTGAAAAACATGGAACACTGCATAAACAATATTCTCTGCACATAGTCTATGGAATCCCATCATGATAACAAATATCAAAAGGCTGCAAAACATAGAAAACTACATCCATTCAATTGCATCGAAATCGCAAACCCTTAATAACAAGACCAACTACTTACCAGAGCATGCCTCTCTTCGACCTAAAATGCAAGCTTCCGCTGATGTTGGGCTTGAGTGTAAAGTTGTGACAGAGAATTGGCAGCACTACAGAAGGTGGTATACATAGTCTTCTCAACCTCGTCCAACCTTGTGTTCCCTGACTTCCTTTTCTTTACCATGTCTTCCTCTGGAGGCCTAGTTCCTTGACCCAAGACCTCAAATTTAACTTTAGCAACAACCTAAAATCTGGTCTTGGCTCATATCCACACTTCGTAGTTGAAACCCCAGGGCTCACAGAATCTAGGACTACCATTAAAAGTCGAACGGAAGTTAACCTCCAGCTATCTCTTTTGACTTAATCAAAGCTCCGTTTAGGTTTTTCTTCCTTCCTTCTCTTTCACTCCCCTCTCACATAAATTTGTAGGATTTGAAATTGAAACCTCAGGTTACCAAGGTTTCCAAATGGCGAGGGGCTAGTTGACGCGTTCCCCTTCCAAGGGGACAAACTTCCTGAATTCTCTCCAACTAACATCCCCACCAACAAATATTTATTGCGCTAAAGAAACCAAGTTCAAAAGGACCGCACAAGGCCTTCCAGGTTGTTTCCCAATTGCTTGATGAGGGGATGTTACATACTTTCCTCCTTAGAAGCAACATCGTCCTCGGTGTTACATATTCTTCCAAGGTTTTTGGGTCCATTTCCCTTAAGTTCTTATTGCTTGCTACTGCATCCCTCACGATTTTTTTTGAGCTTTGCTTTGATCATCTTCAATCTTTTGTGATTCTCGCAAGCCTTTATCATCCATAACATGTAATTTTGTGCAACAAAACCAGGTCTTCCAAAATTTATTCAGTAAACATGTCATTATTTCATAGTTCAACTTAGAACATAAATAAACAAGTCCTTTCTACAACACAACATTTGCAATTCATGGAACATACGTTAGCCTTTGTTCGTGCTGTTATCCTTATAAAAAGGCCTGATACATCATTACCATCAAAATAATTCATAATTAACTCAGTTTTACCTATCTTTTTGAAGGACGCATTTTACCTCCGATACTTAGATGCTTTAACTAGTCCTCAACTCGAGATAGACATTTCTTTCACTCTCAAGTTAGCATAATCTCTTTCACATAATTTCAAGTAGTAACCTTTTTAACTTTACCATTCACCCTCGCCCTTGAGGGAATTTTCCTGCTTAAGTATTCATAACACTTACAGCTTCAGTCATTCAACAATCTAGTTATTAGGAAAATCGTTAATATGTGTTTTATTGTTTCATCGTGAAGTTGAATAACTTTCAGCAACAATTTTGTTGATTAACAAACTCTCACTTGAGTCTTTCATCTTTTACAGATCTATGTTGAACACAGAACTCTCTCTCGAGTTGCTGACACCAATTGGACTTACAAGCTTAAAATTTTGAGGTTACTCTCCCTTATGATTGCTAGTAAGAAATTTTCCCCTCAAAAACATCAAACAATGTCCTAGTTTCTAGATGTCAACTTTGTGCCTAGGTCTTTCCATTGATATCACAAACTCTTTCATAATTCCCCTCAAGCCTCCTCACTTGAGTCCAAGAATTTCTTTTCCACCCAGCCTCCTACTTGGGTCCAGGAAAAGTTACTTTATCATAGTAGAGTTGGATCCTCAATTTTTCCTCCTGGTGTTCCCTCAGAGAAAGGTTATTTCCCCCCAAGCCTTCATGCTTGAGTCCAGGAAGTTCTTTTCCACTCATCCTCCTGCTTGAGTCCAGGAAAATTTCTTTTATCCATTTATTGTTTTTTTTTTGTACATTTGATATTTACAACATGCACAAATAATATCAACTAGGTTCATATGGTTTTTCTTAGTCATGATTTAACAAGTATGTTGATGAGTTTCGTTATCTATGTTCATTATCTTACCATATGCTTACCATGCATAACACAATGTGCTCTTGTCTTTCATTAAGTTCCAAGAATATTGGTCATTTACATGATCATCTGCAATAAGCATCCTCTTTTTGTTCTTATCATGACTCTTTGTATTTTTACTTTTACTAAGTCTTGGTACCTACAGCTACTCTGAACGATGACAATGATGATGACACATAATAGATTCTAAAAGAAATGATCCTTTACATTTTATCATGAAGATCATTTTGCATTAACTCCTCTATAACTTACATTCATCAGCCTCAACATTTTATTGCAATTTCATAATTCGTTACTTTCAGCGTTTTGTAAAAAACATGCAATCATTTCCATAATGCTTCAATTTCCTTTGGTTTACACCTTCTATCCTTTGTGGAGGACTACATCAATAAGTCATTCGTTTAGTGATTTTTAATGTCTATGACAATGTATAATTCTAACCAAAGATAAACTTAGCTATGATTTACAATGAGGTCTTGCAGTAGAAATTTGATATCAACTTAAACTGTCGAGAGTATATAGTTTATTGTGGTTAATAACATAAGGTCATGCTCATAAAGATCACGTTAAAAACTATCATAAATTGAAACAAAAATCAAGAGCTCCATAGACTAATATCATAACTTGGTCGTAGGCTAAGATATTTTTTGTTAACTAAATCTTCAGGAATACGTAAATCTCACCCAAGGTATATGGAGAGAAGGTTCCAAAAAAAATAAAAATTCACAGAGCTTTTACCATGCAACCTGATATACTCTAGTCATCAAAGAATTTTAATGTCTCATTCAAAATTTAACTTTCTTTAGCTTACATGTTGCACAATAACTCTTATTCAAACTATTTTCACAAACAATAATTCAAAGAGTACATAACTTACTTGTGTATACGCGGGTCCATTTGGCCGTAGTGTTTGAACCTGAGGCTCTAATACCATTTGTAACATTCTCGAAACTCCTCAATGTAAATTCCGAGAAAATGGGGGTAAATTTTTTTTTTTTACTATAACCAACAAGTAACCCATGTTAATATGCCAATGCTTCTTCCAACGCTCCTCCTCCTCAGCAAGAGAATCATCTGTTCAGTTCAAACTTTCCCGCAGGGGGTTGATTTTCCTAGATTTTGGGATTAAGGTCGGCTTAGTTTTCTATTTCAGTCATATTGTAAGTACAAGGGACCCAGTTATCTTTGTTTTGACATAATTGGGGCGGGTTGTGATTTTTGGTTGCAATTTGGCTTCGATGGTAGGCATGCTAGTCGGTTGTAAGTAGAAGTGGCCTAGTCTTCTATGTTTTCTTGTAATTGGGACAGGTTTTGGGTTCTGGTTGTAATTTGGCTTCATTTGTAGGCCTGATAGTCGGCTATAGCTAGAGGAATTTGGGGATAACTCGTTTGAGCCCCGCAGATGTCAGTCTGGTTTGGTCTAGTTCACCTAGCAGACCAGGATTGTTTGTAACACCATTTTGTATATTAATAGAATGTTTACCTGCTTATTGGTTAAAAAAAAAAGTAACCAATGTTAATCTCTTGAGAGTGTAAAGTCACATAATTGTAAAAACTAATACACACATTAAAAGACTAACATCACAAGTTCTCATGATTTTATCTAAACTCTTTGGCTGTACTTCATCTTTCTCACATTGTAAATATTACTAAACTTTACCCTAATCTAATGCCATGGTAATCAGATCTTATAAATTATTAATTACTTACCTATAAATCCATATATTGAAATCAAAATGTTAAACAAAGGGTATTGAATCATTTAACTATCCAAATAGCTTTCCTTCATAAAATATATACCTTTAACTGTATACTTGGGAGTAGTTTTCATAGACCATTGTACAAATAAAGATAATGTATCATAAGCATTTATTGTGCATCATCCATACATTAAATACCATCATGAAAATGAGTATATACAAACATAAAACATAGAAAAAAAAGAGAGACATCATACACGTGGTTCACCCCTTTCATGAGGCTACATTCACCAAATCTTGTTAGTCTTTATATTATTTTATCAAAAGAAGATTTACAATTTCGTGGCACACCCACTGCCAATCTCTTCTACCAAGAATACTCGCCAATTACCATTTTCCCCCTTTGTAAGGTTTTCCTCCTAGTATAAGGCTCAATATACAAAAACTATTCAAAGGCATGGATAATCGAAATCCAATGTTGATATATTCTCAATATATAAAAACTATTCAAAGGCATGGATAATCGTAATCCAATGCTGATATTTTAATATACACAAAAACTATTAGAGAGCATGGATATTCTTAAATCAATGCTGGTATATTCCTAATATTCAAAAACTATTCAAAGGCATGGATAATCGTAAATCAAAGCTGGCATATTTTCAATATACAAAAACTATTCAAAGGCATGGACAATATTAAATCAATGATGGTATATTCTCAATATCCAAAAACTATTCAGTAAATCAAAGCTAATATATTTTCAATATACAAAAACTATTCACAAGCATGGATAAACTTAAATCAAAGCTGGTATATTTTCAATATACAAAAACTATTCAAAGGCATGGATAAACTTAAATCAAAGCTGGTATATTTTCAATATACAAAAACTATT